>CM049390.1:9882045-9967045 GCA_026937815.1 Etheostoma perlongum | reverse complement strand
ACTTTATTTATATAGCACCGTTCATATTACAGACACATGCAGACCCAAAGTGCTTAACATTGCAAAATTGAAAGAACACAGACAAAATATAAAATTAAAACAAAACAATTTCTTTTTTTTGCAAGACTAAAACTTACAACAATATACTTACCCAGGGTTGTTCAGTAACCCTGTTAGTTTAATGTATTTTATTTTTGTGTATGTTGTTTCAATCCTGCAATGTTTTCTTTCAATGTGAAATAGCAAAAATTGATATATAAACGTTTATTAGAATAAACTAAAAATTAAAAATTAAAAGCCAGATTAAAAAAGATAGGCCAACTTTTTTTGGTACAGTGTTGCAATAACATGTGTTGGTCTTGATTATTTTTTTTCCCTTTAAAAATGTTTATATACAAAAAACATCATTGGTGGTTTATCAAATGACACTCCTCCAGTCCCTGACTGGCTGAATGTTTGCATTAGATATTGCATTGTCTTGAGGTTAATTTGAATGATATCCAAATGACCGGGGCTCTTTTGTTGAAACAGCAGCCTAGCGTCCAGCCTCTGATGATAAATGACACTACATTATGACCCTGACCCTGGATAGGTGGTTGTAGCATGATTTTATAAAATAGTAAGATGATGATGATGAATTCCAGGTGATTTGCCGTTAATGCATGGCCTACTGTATTTGGAGCTCCCAGCAGATTTATCTACATTGAACAAGGAAACAATCAAATAAGCCTGGCCGTACATCCTGTTTCCTCCATTTCTAGTGGAATTCCATTGTTCCAATGTTTTATGTTGCAGCCATACTGTAAAAAAATCACATTCCAGCTGATACTGATCATCGTCCTCCTTCTGATCACCACGGTCCACCATCCTCCCACAGTCTGTGGGAGGATTGCTTATTTGACCTGTAACACAAATCACCCCTGACAGCCACAACTGTAACAGCAGGATTGGCTAACCGGTTGAAATGTCTAGATTTGTGACAACCAGGTGCCAATGTGCATTTTACTTGTAGCCAGGTAGTGTAGAGATGTTACAACACAGTAATGTTTTATACTTTCTGTGTATGATCACATTTTGTGACACTGGAAAGGAAAATGGTCAACAAGACACATAATTATCCACTGCTTGTAAATGGTTGGATGTTAGATGCAGAAATTAAATCGAGTGTAACATCAACTGAAAATAATTGTATGTTTAAGATGACATATAACACCTATACATAGCCTACTGAATACAACCAAGCATCAATCAAGCATGTAAGACAAAATGCTTTCAGTTTTTATTGCATGATAGTTATGTTGATCACCAACTGACTTTAAACATTTTTATTTGGCACATCACTGGTCAAATGCTGTTGCCCTTGTCTTTCACCTGCTTCCGAGAGGACATGCGCAATGACAAATCCCGGGCACTGTCCATTGTGCTGAAATGACGCGCTGTAGAGTGGACCAGCCAACAGGTAGGATCAGGTCCAAACTAATCCAAAATCAACCATATATCTGATATACGCAGTTGGTTGTGCTAACAAGCGTATCTGTGGTTTGAATACAGTACGCATTACATAATTCATAAATTCCGGTCAACTTTAATTAATCAGCAATTTATTTGGCTCACTGAACATATCTAACACCGTTTCCACATGGGTGCACACATTGTAAGGTAAACACTTCGCAGCGTCACTTGTAGCCTACAGATGTTCGTCCCCGCTACATCCTGCTCTCAATGTGCGGCACAAGCGTCCCGACGTGAAGATAATGATGTGTGTGTGTGTGTGTGTGTGCGTGCGTGTGTGTGTGTGTGTGTGTGTGTGTGTTTTTTTTTGTGAGGCCTGGTGCTCAGCTGCTGCTTCTTTAAGAGCCACTGCCCGCCCCCTCTCCTGTATTTTTAGCTGAGCAAGCCACTTCATTTGCTGAAAAAGACAGACAGTTGTGTGCCGAATGATCTCACTTAATCGCTTTAATAAATCAAAT
The DNA here is from genome assembly GCA_026937815.1 of Etheostoma perlongum. Lineage (NCBI taxonomy): Eukaryota > Metazoa > Chordata > Actinopteri > Perciformes > Percidae > Etheostoma > Etheostoma perlongum. The sequence continues at coordinate 9,965,075 of CM049390.1, read as the reverse complement.
CTTATAGGCTACTGCGTATTTGACGTGGGCCTACAGCCAGCTGTTCCCTGGAAATGTCTCATAGGATTGACATTTGTCCCACCGCTGTCGGATGCTGAATCGCGCAATCAGCCTGTGGATGCTTGATGTCCATTATGAAACGCAATGCTGCACTGGGTACCGAGAATTAGGCGCAGCGCTTTTCAAATGAATTACAAGAAATCAATTTAGCTGCAATAGTCCTGTGGTGCGGGCGGGCCAAGGTGGTCCATCCTCTCCTCATCCTCTTCAGTCCTCTGCTTCTTGTCTTCTCTTGGATTGTGGATAACTAGAAGCCTTCAAGACGGAGGGGGTGGTGGAGCATCGAGGAAAAAATAGGGGCAATATGAAAGAGCGGGACTTCATGCCCAATATGGAGAGGGGCAAACCTGCTACTTATACGGGGGACAAAAAGGCTAAGATGGCTGCTAAGACTAACAAGAAGTGGGTGAGACTAGCCACTGTTTTTGCATATATATTGTCCGTGTCCTTAGCAGCCATTATCCTGGCAATTTACTACAGCCTGATCTGGAAACCAACCAGTGCATCCTCATCTGGGGGGAAGACGGGAGTGACCGAGGAGGTCACCCCCACTGCAAACATCTCAACAAATATTTCAACAAGCAACAATGTCTCAGAGTGGAACTCTACACAGACTGGGCTGCTATCTCTCAACCAGACCAGGCAGGGCACAGCCCCGTACAGTCAGGCGTTACAGTGGGATGACAGGGTCGAGAGGGTGGCCGTCTCTCCACACGGTGCTGGAGCCAAAAATGCGCACTTGCAGCAGGAAAAAGGACTCTACGCATCTTCCCACGGTCACGCAAGCGCGGCAAGCTCGGGCAATGTGGGGAAACAGACACGCGCGTCTCAACCTGGAGTGAGCCACTACATGCCGTCAAGCATCAGGGAGTCTGAGGACAAGAAGGAGAGGGAGACGCAGAGACTGAGCGACGGGGCGAATAACCACGGCGACCCCGACCAGGCGGCTGCAGATGCTGCCACTGTTCCTCCGCGAAGAGACAAGCTGGCCTGAGAGGAGACTGATCTGGCCGCATCCGCGCCACCACAGCCCCCCTCACACACATAAACTGACCCTAGAAGGAGTGTTTTAGAGAGATCAGTGCCGCAGGTCGGATAACACACATGTTTTGACCGTAACATTTTGCAGAGCCTTTTAATGGATGCTTAACTGCATACATTAGGCTAACTGACACTCTGAACCCTCATGACTGAGAAAAGAGGAGACCTCGCTTCTTCAGTGAACAGTTTCCCCTTCAACACTAACTATGCGTTTTTTTTTGTTTTAGGCCATTTGTATGCCTTAAATCAATGTGTGACTTGACCTCGGATAGCTTCTGAGGCCACTAACCTGCCTGTGCGCGTGGACAACGCTGGTATAGCTATTTTGTTAAAATAATAAGGCATGGGGTCCGGAGATGCGTTTATTTCTCACAGGCATACAGTGCTTATAACATCACTGCCATTCCTCAGCCGGTCTAAATCAATACTGCATTTTTGCATTTTAGCATAGACTGTATTTTCTTTTCATGGATCAAACCTGGATTCCAAATAGAAGAACCTGCATTAATGAGTTATGCTCAGGTATGTGCATATAACCATGTAAATGTATTGTGTTTTTAGTTACATATAGGGCAGGCATAGGCTACATCTTTTGGGCCTTGATAAACTTCTGGTGTAATAAGATGAATTTTTATTAAAGGTAGTAGTATAAAAGGTATAAATAACATCATCACAACGTACAAATGAACACCCTTAGAAAAAGATTAATTTCTATGGTTTTTATAATAGATCTATGTAAACCATGAATTGATAGCTGCCATTATCATGTATGTTAAAGATATTTTATTTATTCAGAGCCAGAATGGATAATATATATTCAAATAAATGTTGGGTTTTTCCTAACAACTCACGTTTTATTTCAAAAATAAAATACAGATGGATTTAAAGGTACTGTAGTTCACTTCAGGCTATTAGTTAGTAAGGTACAATGTGCAAAACCCAAATTCTTTGATTGATATGACGAGATTGGTTTGACAGAAATAATAACTGTGCGAGTACAAAGAGCACTCTGTTTATGGACATCCTTGTAAGCTGGACATTTAATCTAATCATGCCGGTGGCACTTTAATAACCTGAGTGAACTGACCAGAGCGCGATCAGAGGGACTGTCAGCTTCTCGTGCAAAGATAAGCATTCATCTCCCAGTCTGCCACAGTTCAGTCGCTGCATCTCTCACAGAAACCACTTCACACAGTCACATGTGGGGAACTATGAAGTAGAAATAAGACCAACCGACATTGTACACCCTCTCAGCAGCATGTGAGGGAGGCGTATCGATTTGAGAGCTCTTGTGTTGTGCTGTTAAAAACAGAGAAGAACACATTACACAATACCGCTTGGTGCTATTTTTGATCCAACTCTCTCTCAACAGGAGGACTGTTTGGTGTATATTCTAGCAGTGAAATATCACGTTGAAAATAAAACCACTTGGTATCTGCTGAGCAGCCTGTCTCAGAAATGTTGCACTGTGATGTAAACAGATGATGACAAGCACAGTTGTAATAATATGACAGATTTTCAGAACCATTGCCAACCTATGTGTCTGGTGAGCTAAACAGGGATCTCCATTCATCAGGGAAGACAGCACAAGACACAAACAGACCATCATCACAGCATTAACTATACAGAGTCCATAACAGTTACGGGCCTGTCAATGCTGCAGTGGTCTGTGTATTATGGCTTTTTGTGATATATGAGAGGAGTAAAGACCGACCTTCTGATGTAGTTCCTGACAATTATTGATGAAGACTACGACTGAGTCAGGACACAGCATTTGACCCTACGACTCTTGAACCCACTCACCAGGCAGATGATTATATTAACTGATTTAAACTCAGCTAAATGCTCACGTCTGGCCCATTTAGAAGCATTAACTGGTTAATATTAACTTTAAAAGGTAAAGTCAGGTCTTCAGGTAGTGGCAAGGTAGGGATGACACACACGCTCAGTGGGAACTGCCAACTTGTCTGTGTGAGATTCTGTCAGGGTCACAGGGCCGGCCAGACCTCGCTTCCACTTAACCTACATCCATCAACTGTAATGAAACACATTGAGAGGCTAAGACTGTTACCTCACGGTGTATATGGCTAATATTTGGCATCATAGACTCAGGAAGAACATTATTATAGCAATTCAGATTTTAACTTAAAAACATTTGGGAAATATGCTTATTCAACTTCTTCTCTATAAAGCTTACAAATTAACAAAATATATCTGACTTACATGTCAAAAACTGACATGTAAAAAAGACAGTTTGTCGTTTTTACACGTGATTGTGTGCTGGGCTATTCTTGGCCGGACACAGTGACTTTCTGAAGTCTTGTTTTCACCACAAGGTTGACGAAATACATGTTGTTAGCACACATCTCTACACACTACTACTGTGACACTGAACATGCTTTTTGTTAAAAAGGATCCACTCCCAATTTTGGATGATATCTTGCTCTTTCTCCCACATGGTTTGAATGCACTTATTGTGAGTGACTTTGGACAGAAGTGTCTACCAAATTAATGTAATGTAGTGCAGTGTAAATGTAATATAAGTAGTAAGTGAGCTTTAGAAGTGCTAATGGATGAATGTTGTCACCTTTTGGCAGAGCCAGGCTAGCTGTTTCCTCCTGTTTATAGTCTCTATGCTAAGCCAAGCTAACCGGTTGCTGGCTGTAACTTTAAATTTGCCAGACATGTATAAGAATAGTATCAATCTTATCACCTTATAACACTTGTTTTGGGAGATTTTTTTCCTAAATCTGGAACTATTGCTTTATGCAAACTACCAAAGTTAGAATTAACCTCGAGCATTATCGTAGCCTTATTTAGTGACAGTAGAGAGAAAGCTGCTGCATTCAAGCTACTTTGTTCAACAGTTGAGCTGTTTTGGGAAGGGAAGCTACTGCAGAGTGCAGCTGACACAATCCTACACTGCACTTCAATCCTCTAACAGCCTACAGGACTCATTTTCATAATATCAACACCCCCACTGTAGTACTTTACTATTGCATCAGACCCTTCAAACTGTTAGCACTAAAGTGAACCAGGAGTGTTGAAACTGTTTTTACAATATCATTTGCAGGAATCCAAAACCTCCGAGCTATTTTAAAAAGGAATAACTATAGAAAACAAAGCGTTGCAGTTCATTTTCAAGGAGAATGAGCCTGCAGTAATCACGGTAGGTCACAAGCCCAAAAGCCTCAGTGGAAGGAGGCTGCTATGGAGATAGCCTTGGGAGGAGATAATTAAATAGCACCTATGGGAGGTCCCATCTGTAGGGCTGAGAGGGAGTGTTTCCAATGCAACAGCCCTGCAGAGAGCTCATCTGAAATTAATCAAATCCAGCATGAAGGCAGGCTCAGTGAACCGAAATACAACAATATGGACTGTCGCAAAGTGCTCTACATTTCTGTCACATCTGCACTCTTTTCTCTGACACTCACCACGGTGGCCTTGTTTGTTTCTTAAGATTGCATATATATTTGTGGTGCATTAGTGAGTAAGAGGCAAGAGAGTAGGAGAGGGTGACAGTGCAACAAAAACGATGCCAGTCATGATTTGAGAGTTTGAAATAAAGAAAAACTTTATTGATGTCCTGTATGCCTCCTTCCAAACTGATCTACAGTAAATTAAACTATGTTGTACACAGATTTAAATTAGCATGGATCACACCTTGACACACACACGCACACACACTCAAACACTCACAATTATTCCTTCCTTTATGAGTGTATTTGAACAAATGGAGGACAGTAGTGGACACCCAGGTGCAGCAAAAGCAAAAAGCAACTTCATAAATTTGACATTTAAGCACTGACAATGCAGTAGGCTAATAACTAACTGCTAAACAAGGACAATGTTCTATGGTTGTGGGTCCTAAATTTCATTTCACTAAATTGAATCCCACAGGGAATTTTAAATATTTCATAGGTAATCTGTATGACCTGTTTTTTAAACAGAGGTTCCATCCATTCAAAATCCATATATAATAAAAATATAAAAAAGATTAGATTTGCCCAAAACTGTGTGACTTGCTTGTTGGTTTTTCCAACGTGTTTCTCCTAGATTCCTGATGATTTGTATTTTATGTAACCACATTTGAAGCTGGCAGCTCAGAGCATGTCCACTATGTTCTCTACTTAGGGTTACATAAGTGTTTACTATACTGTAGCACTGACACAAGCCAAAAACATATTTGAGTCTTGTAAGGCTTTTCTTATTATAGTTGTCACTTGATACCAAAAATAAAGTCATAGACTGGCAATAAATAAAAACAAATCCATACTTGTCACAGAGCAAAAACAGCTACCATAACGCACATAGACTTTGTTTAGATTTGTAAAAATCATTCTAGTTAACATTCTGTTGTCTAAGTGGAGAAGAAAATAAATAAAATCAAGGTTGAAATTGCTAAACAGTTACATTTAACACTACTGTATGTTAAGGTACAAGCCATGAAAAAAAGGTACACCTTCAATACTTGAAGAGGCCAATATGCAAGGCACAACAATCAACAATCATCAGCTTTTCAAAAATATTTGTTTTCTTTCATGATTAAAAAAGAGAACAAATTACAAAACAATGCCATAAAGGGAAATGCAGCTGAATCCCAGTGGCTCAAGGCTGTCGGTCCCACAGTGGCCAAAGGTTGGAGACTGTTATGTTATTAAAGAAATAAGTTCCAAAATTTGTTTTTGATTCACTAAAGATTGACTTAAATGTCTCTGCTGTCCATTGTTTAAATTAATAAAATTACAAACGTAACTTACAATTAAATATAAGCCAAGAAACAGAGTCTGAAGAAGACCAGATCATTGGGATTCAGCTGTAAAACTGTGCCAATTTCAAGGAAAACAGTAACAATGTGTTAAAGGGCAAGTTTGAGATTTTAGTACTACAGTGTTTACTGATTACTTGTCAAGATTTAGCACATATTTTTTATGCCAGTAATGTGGATTTTGGTATTTGGTACATGTCAAGCTCCAAAAACCCTGTATACTACATTTCCTATAATAAACTTGGTAACATTTCTCCGTTAAATCATCTGCCTGGCAAACACCATACCCCCCACTTTTGTAACGTAGACTTTCTGTTATAAATTTATGATTTCTAAATTGAGATAACCTTGATGACATCAGCATGAAATCCTCATCATTTTTTGACTTGATGAAGCACCTCCAAAGCCACAGAAGACATTATATGAGTAAACTGGATCGATGGAGTGCCCCTTTAAGTGTTCTTAATAACAAAAACATTAATGTCAATAGTAATATGTTGGAAACATAATGTCTTGGTCAGTGGTCAATAGAGTGATGCAGGAATGAGTCATAAAACCTGTAAATGAGTTTGAATCTTTCCCTTGTCTCAAAGTTAATGGGGTTTTTTGAATGCCTTTTTGGTTAGATGCCTGAAATGAGGTCTGCAGTTAATACAAGCTTAAGAGATTTTAATGTTTTGAACAACAACAGAAAAGATGTCAGTAAATACCTCACTCTTGAATTTTGAAGTTTTTACGTGTCCTAAAAAAGGCAGTTGCTAACAAGTGGCTAAATTACGCTACAGAGGTTGTCGGGGACATTACAGGTATAGTAAGTGATGTTCCAATACACTTTTTGTTAAATTCAGCAGATATCTCCTTACGGTCACCAAGCTATCTATTTTATGTTCGTTGAAAATAAATCCAGTGTTCCTACACTGTGTAAATGTAAAACAAACAGAACGGTGGGCAAGAGCTACAAAACACTATTCCAGTCAATAAGCAACAGGTGGCGTATGCAAGCAAATGATGATGAGGGCCAAGAATTATCAACAAGGAGAGTTGGCCGACAAACAGCAAAAGAAGAAAAGGGCTATAGAATACAAATTAAAAAAGAAGTTGTATGACCGGGAAAAGAAAGAAGAGCCTTGTTAAAATCATTATGTTAGCTTTGCTGTTTCACTGTCTGCTGTTTTCAACACATCAGTTTTTCCTCATCGGTTTGCTATTGTTTGTGAAGGCTGCGCCCAACTGGAAAATTCCAACACAGAGGAAGCCCAAGGCAACGGATATCCGGCCTAAATGAGTGAAATCAGCGTAATTTCTGTCGGCAACTGAGCAATCCTGGAAGTGGGACGTCAAGTATATAGACTATAGTAACCATAACATTAGCTAATATTGACTCTGCCATGTTTCATTTAGTCAGCAGAGACACTAACAGTTGTGGTTGCTATGGAAATGCACGTCCATGAACCTGGGTGGCGTAGATTCTAAAGGGGGTGGCCATATTTGGGCAGTTGAGTTCAAATATCAACAATCTTTGCGCAGCATCGCTTACTGCATCTTTAAACGTAAGGGTGACACAGAAATAAGTTGGAAACTAGGGGTGGTGATGTTAAAGTCACACCAACAAGAATGTTAGCCTTTTACTTCTGGCGATTGTATTTACGCTTAAAAAATCATAAAAGTATCCTGTATACCCTTGCATAAACGATTCCTTCAATAAAAAAAAAAATCATAAAAGTGTTGTTCATTTGTTAAGATTATCTTGCTGAAAAAAAAGTGTAAGAATCATAAACTTTTATTTGCTGCAGAGCTAATTTTCTGCAATTATCCAAAATGAATAATCTTTTTGTCAAGACAACCAGGGCAACACTAACCTCCTGGGTTGGAAAAATACGTCATCCCTGAAACACTCATATCTCAAAAATCTCAAATGTGCCCTTTAACAGTGTTTTGATTTCTAAATTGGTGAAAGGCCATTGACTGATGGAAGCTTTTAATAAACAATACCTACTCAAGTGTAGAGTGTAGAAATTCAGACTACTGTAGCTGTATCATCATATAATACAGACTTCATTTATTGAAAATACCTCTAAGGCAGAATCAGGCACTAGATCATTTGACAGTGGCTGAAGTTTTTTCAGGGGCTATCTAAGTGATTAGCTAGCCTCCTGATATGTACCTTGAAATTTTCATACAAATGTAAACATTCAATGATATTGCACTCAAGCAGCGTACTAACATGCTGAACAATTTGTCAGTATGCATATTTTTATACTCATAAAGTGCTTGGATGTAAAAAAATATTTGAGCAGGATTGACGTTCACCATTCCTTCATCAAATTTGTTGACAATTTGAAAACTTCCACTGGTGGGACATGCCACAGCAAAAAGTAAACCATTGTTTTGTATATAAGCCATAAACAGGGTATCTCAAATGAGCTACCTGAAGCAAAATGCAAATATAAAGAGGCAAGGCTCTGTGTCGCTGTGATTTGGTTTCAGTATTTACATCCTGAAAACGTCAAACAATCTTCCCATGCTCTCTTTCCTGCAAAAAAAGAAAGAAATGTACACAAAGGTATTAGTTAAATCTGACTTCTTTTCCATAATTCAATGATTCAAGCAGGTGGTTAGCTGTTTCAGTGGTAGATGAGATAAAGGCATTCTCTCATGAGACTATATTTGCTGCCCTTCAACAGGCCTCAGAGGCGGGGAAGGTACCGTACTGAAATTGGATATCACAAGGCTGCAGATTTAGTGCCTGTCTCTTCCTCCTTATTCATTTAACTCATCATCCATTTGCACATCCCTCCATCATTTGCATATCTATTGATTCTCCCATCCCTCTTCCTGTCTCGCGCACTGACCTTATCATTGCTGGTGGAGTGTGTTGGGTGTGTTTCCCCTGACTCCAGGCTCAGGACAGACAGGCCGGAGTCTATTAGTTCCTCTTTGAAAGAAAACCAATGTTAGCTTAGTTGTTATACCATCCAGATGTAGAAAAGTCAGAGCTGTGAAGCTATTGCATACCTGTGTTTGTGTTGCTGATGTTGCACTTGGCAAGCTCTACAGGCTTGACAGAGCTCTCCTGCAGAGAGGTACAGGCTTTTTCAACAGAGGGGGAGCTCGGAGCTGTGGAGAGGACGCTGTCTTTTTTAGTACAATTAGTTACAGAAGCCTGCTGCTGGGCAACAGAAGGAGCAGACGGACCACCTCCCTGATCCTGAGGACTAATATCACTCTGCTTGGCAGTTTCAAGAGGCTGCTGTGGTTCCTGCACTTTGTGCTGTTGTTTATTATGTGAGGAAGCTTTAAAGGAGCTCGCACTTATTGATTCTGAGCTGGCAGAGTCCTGAGAGCCTGTGGTTTGCCTTGTGTGAGCCTCCAGGTTAAGGTCTTCTGAGAAGCGTACTTTCTTCTCCGAACCCCGAGCAGGCGAGGCCTCTGCCTTCTCCTGAGTTGGAGCGACCTCTCTCGGGGTAGCTGTGGATCCACTTACCTCCTCAGATGTACTAGATGACAGCTTAATTTTCGAGTCCTCTTCTTTCTGATCTTCTACCTCAGTGTCTGTGAGTGCGTCGAGTTCCTCCAAGAATTCCTCTAATGTCGTGTCAGAGGACTAAAGGATGAGATTAGAACAACAAATTGTTTTTTTCCTCTTTAGTAACATTTATGAACAAAGTCAGGTTTATACTCACACAGGTTTGTTATCTCACCTGTATGTTCTCTCTGTCTTCATTTGCCTGCCATCTAAAGAATAAAGGAACTTTTATTAAAAGCCACTCTGTAACAACTTACAAAGAGTGTGTTTTTATTTCTTTCTCCATTACCATATGCAACTTAAAATAAACATTGTACAAAGGCTAAATATTTAGTTTGACAGTTTGGGAAATAGGTTTATTTTGCTTTCTTGCCAAGAGTTAAATGATAAGATCGATACCACTCTCATCTCGTCTGTACGGTAAATATGAAGCTATAGCCAGCAGCCAGTTAGCTTAGCTTAGCATAAAGACAGGAAACGGGAAAACAGCAAGCTTGGCTCTGTTCTGAGGTAACTAAATAGTGATTAAATAAAACGAGGTATAATGTGGTGGATTTTGTTAGCTTTGCACTGAGCCAGGCTTGCTGTTTCCCCTACTTCTTGTCTTTATGCTAAGCTAAGCTAAGTGCCTACTTGTTGTAGCTTCATATATAACGAAGGTCTACGAGGGGTCTTAATCTTCTCATCTAATTCTTGGCAAGAAAGTGAATATGTGCATTTCCCAAAATATCCAACTATTAATTTAACATTGCATAGTCAAGTAAGAAAAATTAAGGAAGAGTAAAGTGGAGGTAGAAGGTTGTAGGTAGGTTAGCTCTAGTTAGCTTTGGTCTCAACTGTTGTAGTGGCCTGTTGTTGGCCATTCTTTACACTGAAATCTATTGTCAGCCTGATAACAAGAATCTGTCCAGACACACCTGATCCTTCTTCTGACCCTTACCTACTTACATTACTAGAGAGGAAATCCTCTGACACAGTACACTTTCACACTAACATGGCCTTTTGGAATTATGGGCAATGCTTGTGTAACAACACACTCTGGAAGCCTCCTCACTACCCAGCACAGTAGCTTGTTTTACACCAGAGGAAAACTGGAGGAGAAAAAATGCAGCCAGACACCAATGAGGCCTTTTGGGTTATAATTCAGCTGCCACAAATTCTAAATCTAATCTTAAGCCTCATGACATCCAGGGGAATTTGTACATTAGGGCAAAGTGCAAGAAAACAACAAGTGCCTTCCCAGATTCGTTTCATTTATTTCATTAGTCATAGTATGTTTTCTCATAACAGGCTGTGTTGAGAGAAATTATTGGTTGAATCAACATTAACATCAGGCTGTTGTGTTCGTGGCACTATTTTTTAGATGTAACTGACCTCCTGGCTCTCCCAGTCAGACGATCTATGCCTTTTGCTTTACTGCTCATTACGAGCACGTTTTTGGCTCCCTTGTCTTTTCCTCGCTTCTCATGTCCTAGGACAGAAAATACAGATTAAATACAATTAAATAACATTTTAAATAAAAAAAAAATAATTTCTGATTTCTGGTGAGACAGTACATCTTAATTGTTCCCTCGCTTTGTGGGCTTACATTTCTTTAAAAACACAAAAAAAAACTACGACCAACATTATCTGCCTTTTTCTTCCTAGTAGATATCCCACCAGTTTACCCAGTTCAATAAACCCCACGTGAATTAAATTCCACACTCATATCCTGTTTCAACATAACTATTTAATCTAATTATAGCTGAGAGATGCTCTCCAAATGCAGTTTCAATGAGACTTCAGACTGACTACCGCACCTGCCCTGGATTGTCCTCTTCGAGCATTTCGTCCACCTGGAATTACATTTTTTTAAATTAAATAACTATGAAAAAAATGACCAAAATAATGAAACACATCATGTGGTCATCAAATTGTGATGTTGAAGGTCTTATTCCTAATGTTCTCACTTTGGACTGTGTGGATGTCTCACCTCTGCTGGAGGGGCCCCAGTCTCTTTCAGGGAGGGATTTGTCTGAAAACCTAAAAGCAAAGGTTCAGTTAAGACAGAAACAAAAACCAATGTAGGCAGTGTATTGGTCATGTCTCAAAATAGTTAATCACTTTTTGGTCAGGTGACAAAACAGCCCATCTCCACCCCATCAACAGGCTCTTCTGACATTCAAGTATCATTATTGTATATTTATTATGTAAATTGAGATTCTGTAGAATCATTGAGAGGTTTTGCTCCATGAGTCACACATTTTACATCCAATGATCCCATCTACATTGTTGAATCAAAAACACATTTCCTCTTCTATTGTTACTCGAGGGCCTTGTTGTTTAAGCCTCACCAAATAAGGCAAGGAATTCCATCCCTCATCCCCACCTAAAAATAGCTGCTCCTCCCTTGTCTCTTTACATTTTGATGCTTTTTTAAACAGCACAATTATTTACGCTGCAACTCTTTGTAGCACAGCCTGGTTAGTTTGAAATCTACCAAACACAAAATGAATATGTTCTTTCCTCCAGTCAGTTTGGGATGCTGAGTCTTTACAATGTGAGAATACACAACAAGTTATACTAACATACTATTATATAACTCTTCATACAATTCACCAGAAACATAATTATTTGCTAATGCAATAATTTACCAACATCCTGTGCATTCATGAGATTTTGCAATCATGTGGCAGGACATGTAGTCCAAAAACCTCATTGAATGGATTCTTCCCCTGAATCATCAAACTAGAAAGAAACAGGATGTTGTTCAAGATTAGTTTTTTTTCTACATCTACATCTGCACTGGAAGTGAATGGAGCTTTTCACTAACTTCAGAAGTAAATGAAGAGAGAAGTATATTTTTGATTATGAAAATAACTGCTAGCTAGGCATGGGGATTAACAAATATCTGGTTAATTAGCAGACCACATTCAAAAGGAAGGTTCTATATTATTACAGTCTAGTTTAGCATAAAGGCTGGAAGCAGGGCAATTAGCTAGCCTGTCACTGTACGACGGTAACAAGAAAAGAAAAAAACATTAGTTTAGCAGCACCGCTAATGCTATCTCACTTGTTAAATCTGAAAGAAAATGCACAAAAAAATTACATTTGTGCCCTAACAACAACCTAACTTCCAGCATTTGAATTCCCATAAAACCACAAATTGTCATTTTTAAATTCCGTTAGTTTGTGTACAGATTAAAAGATTTGAATGTGTATACTGTGTATATGAACAGTATACACATTCAAATCTTTTAATCTGTATATATATATATATATATACATACAACGTGTGATCTTTACAGATGCTGGCAGGCATATTGTTTACCTTTGGACAGAGCCATGCTAGCAGTTTCCACTCTTTATCCTGCTTCCATTCTTTACACTGAGCTAAGATAGCTGGCTGCTGGCGTACAGCGTGGCATTGACAGAAAAGAAAAACCTGAAGGGGGGATTATTATCACTATGCCAAAATTATTGAATTACATGATGTAAGGTTAAAGCAAGTTGAAAAAAAGTTTAATTATTTAAATTAGAAGGTTAAAGTAAAAGAATGACAACTTATTTTCTTATATCATCTTATTTTCTAACAAAGTGTATAGCTATGGGAAATGAAGACTTGTGGTTAGAGAAGTAGATTCTCAATTCCTAACTGGTCAAATTACGCTCTACTCTCCTTTTATCACCAAGTGGCTATTGGGAAGATGAGTGTGAATTTGAAGCTTTGCATCGGTCAACATTTCCTGGAATTTAATTCTCCAATATCAAAAAAAGTGGGAGCCAAGAAAATATCACCCAGCTGCAAGTAAACTAAGTGCCATGGGAAGGCTGAGTGCTAAGATGTCTTACATGTTCTCAGTTTTGTCCATGTCCCATGCCCGCTTCCACTGACCCTTGGCGTTTTTGTGGCGTGCCACTCTTTCCCTGTCGATCTGCTCGCGCTCTTTCTTCCACCGCACATACTCCTCCTGCTCCTCTTTTGACGTGGGGATGTTGAGGTCTGTGCTGCCCTGCAGGCTCTCAGGCTCCTGAGCATACACAAAATAGTTTATGGTATTTTAATGCATGAAAACAAGTAACTCTCTTAATGTACATTTATATCATGTTACAGTCCACTCAAGAACATTCAAACATGACTAAATCAAACACCCGCGCCATCACCTGAGTGCCACGTAATATTACTTCTGAAGCATTACTCTACACACTAATCAGCAGTGAAGCTCAACAATAGCCTTACATTAAGCATGGGTGGTCATAAACAAGAACAGCTTCTCATGTCTAAACAAATCATTAAACAGCAACAGAGTAATATAGACATCAGTAGGGTTCAAAAGGAACAAACAACGATATTTCAAGTATTTTCATGCATCTTACTTTACTGTGAATGCCAATCACTGCATCACAGTAAATACTAATGATGGACTATTTGTGTTGGCTCCAATCAGCTTCCATTTGAGTAGAAAAAGCTTCTTGTTTTACTACCATGATGACTGCAAGGCAACACAATCCAATCTTTGTAGACAATATTCCAGGAAAAGTGCAGTGTACAGTAAAAGCAATTAGGTCCCCTTCCTCCAATCCCCTTTTAACCTGTTTATTGATTATTGCGCCGAGAGCAGAAAGGATTGCTTGTTAATACTGAAGAGAGATCTGATGCAGGCTCTTTAACACATCAAAGGGGACAGAGGCTGTGTGCTCTTGTTACAAAGCCCTGGAGCGGACCTGGACTACAAACAATGCTGTGCTCCAAGGGAAACCATGTTAAAGACAAGTGATCTCTGAGAGAAAGTGCTCACCAGTGGGGTTTTTTTTTTTTTTTATACAGCAGGAGGGAGATGATGTTGCTGTTTAGACAACATTACAATTGTGTGAGTAAAGTGAAAAACAATGTGGATATTATGACAGAGAGAGAAGTAGCACAGTGCCAGTAACCACGATGGGTGATGTTTTCCCTTGAGGTGTGGACTAATCACAGCCAAGTAAACATGTTGCTTTCCTGTGTGCAGTTGTTGGAGAACATGGCATCTGTGCTCATCCCTCTGTTTTCCATCCCCCCACCTCTTCCTCTCCTCTGACCCCTGGAGGACGACAGGAGCCACAAGGGAGGGCGCTTCTCGCATGTTCCAATAGGCATTCTCCTGCTGACACCCCAGCCGCCCTGCTAATTAGCACTTTTTAATTTCTTGCCTCTGTGAGGCCTTGCAGTGGAGGTTGTCAAGAGACAAGGCAAGATGTTGCAAAGTGAGTCTGGCCAGTGCTGAGAGAGAGCAGGAATTTAGATAGCTTGGGTCAATACAAATGATCATGCTCTTATTCTCAACTGCTAAACTGCTTTCTCTCATCCTCCAAAGTGGCACTTATTTAGGCTTGAAAATGCCAGGTTCCCAGTACATTTGTTAAACAAAGCAGCTAACAAATCCAAGGGCTGTCTGACTTTTACCCCTTACACAATACCTAAAAAAACAACCCAGTTTCCTTGAGCCCTCACTTGGTTTGGGCTGCAAAGCAGGCGAGGTACAGAGAGGCAGAGAGGCATGAACAGTATCACTTGTCATGTAACGTATTCAGCGAGCCTTTGAAGCCCGCCCACCCGGACACCCTAGTTAGCCTGTTTGTTGCACGTCTGATCTGTGAGACAACGCTGAGCTACTCCAGCACTGTTAACATGCAAGCCAGCAGGAGGCACACAGGGCCACTCCAGCGCTAGAGAAGAGGGGGATACGTGCATGGCAACGTGTTGTGCCTGTCTGCATGTGAGTGTTTGTGATGAGGAGGGTAGAGGTGTGTATTGCTTTCCTCTGTGTTTGTGTGTGCTCACATAGTGGTGATGTCATATGGAAACCTTGTATTTCAAATTTGTTTTCATCTCAGTAAATGACGTGATCACTGGGAGCTGGAGATACAACCTGAACATATTAGAGATAGCGACAATGTGCATGTTAATATGTAGTGTGTGTTTATGTCAACCAAGGCATTATGGTACCTGGCATTGCTCTGAAAGCCTGTGATGCTCCTCAGCATGCTTCTGCCCTTGTTTAACATCATCCTGTCACAGAGGAGAGACAACAAAAAAGGAAGATGAGCATAGCAACAATAAGCGTGACACAGCAAACTGTTGCCAGCCAATTAAACATGGTTATAAAGAGTCATATTATTGCCACTATAAACAGGGAAAGCACATCAAGCAGAGCACAGACACATCTATTGAGAAGGATTACTAAGAGGCCTACACTGCCCCTAAGTGGACTAATGGTGCTACAGTGTAATTTGGTCATTGGCTCAATATGTCCACTCTGCAATGAGGTCATCAGCGAAGAGTGCAGAGTTTGCAGCTGGTCGCATTTCATTGGTCTGGAAAATTAAACTCATCTTATAAAAGGTAAAGAATTGTGTGAATTTTGAAGTGTATTTCTGACTCCAAAGATGTGTTCCGGTGAACACAGTGGATAAGTCATGTTGCCATTAGCAGCAACACTTGGTTGAACAGCCGAGGGGGGAAATGATAATAAATGCCGGACTGGGTCCTCTGGTGCACCTACAGACAACGACGCCCATATACACACTCGTGCACATTTTTCTACCCACACCCAAATGTAGTCTGGCTTACACACAGACACAAAAGAAGGCTGACTATCTTGTTTCTTTTCTTCTTTCTCCAATCACTCCTTCTTCCTCTCCCTCTCTGACCCTTTCCTGGCACCTCGCCAGGCCTGTCTCTTTGGCAGCATAATGAACCTTTTGAGAGTGAGAAGGCAGTCGAATGTTAATTAGATCAAATCGGTCCTTTCAGGGTGGTGGGAATGGGGAAACAATCATGCCAGAGGAGAGCAGACCACTTAAGGTTCCAGGGAGGATAAATGGATGCTGGAAACACATGGTGGGCTGCCAGAAGTCTCTCCCCTTCTTTCCCCCCCACCCCTTTTTTTCTCACTCCCTCCCTTTTCTTTTCCTTTCTCCTGTCTCTCTCGCTCTCATGACTGTAAACTGACAGTCTAGTCACTGGGTTCTTCCAGGCATTACAATCTGCTTGGGACAATGCCAAATAATCACGCCCCTCTCACAGAGTCATTATTTATTTCCAGGGTGTCCCACACATTCAAAAACTATTTCAGCGGCAGGGCAAACCCATATGTATGTGCAGCTCATCATGGATCTTTTCCATACACATATCTGCAGATAGAACCAAGGCAAGCATTTTTCCTCCCATCAACATCTTGTGCACTGGAGCACTGGCTACTGTTCAAGTGCTGATTCAGTCCATATGATAAATAAAGTCAAACAGATCACGCGGGCCAAAAATAAAGGCAAAGAGAACCGCGTGTTCAGCCCATAGATTTAGTGCACATCAAGGTCAGATGGGCCAGTGAGCGCTTAGTGTATCAGACAATTATTTGCCTCTTCCCACTTAGTCAGTATATCCACATTACTGATGATTATTTATCAAAAATCTCATTGTGTAAATATTTTGTGAAAGCACCAATAGTCAACACTACAATATCCTTGCGGTATTGATATCAAAGTATTTGGTCAAAAATAATTTGATATTTGATTTTGTCTATGTCGCCCAGCCCTAGATATACAGTATATATTCATATTCAGCAAGAGCCTCCACTGGCGTTGTGTTGTTAGACCCTCCTGCAACCAGACTGTGTCTGTGTTTACAGTGGTGAGGATCAGCGGTCTATGCTGTGCATTAACTCATTGGTTGAGCAGCGTTTGTGTGTGTGTGTGTGTGTGTGTGTGTGTGTGTGTGTGTGTGTGTGTGTGTGTGTGTGTGTGTCAGAGCAGCTGTTCCTGAGTTTCTGCATACCCAGGGGGCTTTAGGTGGCATTTAGTATGGCATTTCACAGCCTAGCCAGGGATGCATGTGCAAGTGTCTCTGCTTATCCACACATGGATTCTGAGACCTACAGTATGGGGAAGCTATTTAATGTTAAACATGCCATCTCCGATCTTATACTACTGGTAACAAGGCCTTTTGTTAGGACAAGAACTCTTAAAGCAATCAATCTATTTTTAATGGTCCTAGAGGGACACTGTGAACTTTACAGCCTGTTCCATACGCCTGAAGGCCTCTACACCCAGAGGTTGATTGATTTTTCTTTTGCTAAAAATACAACAAAATCTCAGAGGGAGAAAAAAGATAAATAACCATCAGACCTGAGTGGGATTACACAAAAAAGTAGAAGTCTTTTGAAGGTTAAAGATGTAGTTCTACAGTGCATCTACTTAACCAACAGCTCTATAGTAGCCCCCCTCCGCTAATCCCACACCAGTCAGTCACAGCCCCAGTCCACCTCCTGTCCACAAACCATTGTGCTCCATCACTGGAGGGGCGTGGCCAGCCAACATGTCTGACATCTATGTAAAACATGTCGGAGCAGCACAAGAGAATAAACAAAGGGGGATGAGAGAGCGGAAAGGGACTGGAGGATGCATGCCAGGTTGTAAATGCTAAAGCGAGGATCACTGGAGTGTTCAGAATGTCTGATTCAGACCTGTGGTGCTGTGTCTCTCTTGGTCATGTGAAGTGGATGCTTCCCCCTCCCCACTGACTCCACACGCCTTGCCTGTCTGTCATCTGCAGGGCTTTTGATGTCCGCAGGGCCTGGCCTCTTCTCTGGCCTCTCACTCACCACCCTCTTACCCTGGAGAAACAGGTATTCATATCAGGGTATCAGGGTATCATAACTGTGTGCATGTGCCAGTCCTTATCATGTCCAAAATGTGCACAAGAATGATTCATTTGAGGGTTTCCATATGCAATAAATAACAATCATTCATGTGTAAAAAACATTTACCCTGCCTCTGTACAGACACATACAGAAACAGGCATATTTAGCCTATTTTGTTAACTACACCATGAGTAAATACTGTAGATTCATTAGAAAGTTGTGGTACTAAGGCTACATCTACTCTTCACTGCTACGTTTTCATTTTTAAGCAGCATTTTTGAGACAAAGACAATATCCGTCCACACAGGAATATTATCTCCAGTAACAGAACTATTTTCCATCCATATGAAAGTGTCTTAGAAGGCATATCACATGACCACTTGCATACACTCGGCACGTGCGTGGACCAACAACAAGGTGGAACTCTTACTCAAAGCTATGTAAACCTACCTAACCAATTTAACTGACTTACGTGCATCGTCGTTTCCAAATGTCTCCGTTTTAGTCAAAAACGCTGGAGTATTGTAGGCACGAGGTGTCTACAATACTCAGCAACAGAAATCTTAACATGCTTTGATTATTCAAGCACTGACGAGTGCACTGTTAATTAAAAACCATAAAAATATTAAAGTGCTCATATTATGCTCATTTTCAGGTTTATAATTCTATTTAGAGGTTGTACCAGAATAGGTTTATGTGGTTTAATGTTCAGAAAACAACATATATTTGTTGTACTGCACATTGCTGCAGCTCCTCTTTTGTGCTCTCTGTTTTAGCTACAGAGTGAGGCATCTCACTTCTGTACCTGTACTGCTAGCTTGTCAGTTGCAGAGTATGAGGGAGTGCCATGCTAGCAGCTAGGCGAGCATTATAACGCGTGTTACAAAGTGACGCACGTTTGTCACGGAATGAAAGGCTGGATTACAATAGAGCTGTGAGTTGAACATTTTCTCATAGTGCCTTCAAAGCTTTAACCACGGTTCTAATATATATGCAGGTCTTGTTAATAGATCATATTATATAATAATTATAATATTTTTAATTCAGTATCCTCAAATTGTGTCTGTTGCCTGTCCCATCTTTGCTAGGAGGGCATGCTTTTGCATATGCATCATAAAGTCTACATTGCATATCCATCTTTTTAAGTGCTCCTGCTATCAGACTTGTTCTCTTCTTATAAACCTGTTAGTTGAATGCTTATTAATTACTTTCAGCTTGGTGTAATGTGACGACCCCAGCCATCATCACAGTACTTATTGATCTAAATGAGGAATTGTTTTTTGTTATTCTTTCATTTATTGCAGTAAAACTACAGGGGTTTTGAAGTCTCCTATATTTGGAAATTGGCTCTGCAGTGTATTTACCTTTTTACCAGTCATGGTGACCATTAGCTGCTTCCTGTGGCCTTGGCCAGCACCCTGCAGAGGGCCTTCTCCCCCCATATCGGGCCCGGAATCCTGCTGTCCTTTCCCAGCTGGTGAACCACAGCTGAATGGCTTCGTCACCACTACGCGACTGTGCTGCTCCCATCCAAAGACACAAACATGTTATAAAATATTCATATAGTTTGTAGCATCTTTTCCTCAGAAAGAATTGTAACTGAAACCGCTGCTTCTTTCAGCTTTGAGGCATTAGTTTGTCAAGTATTTTTACAGTTCTTAATTCTGTCACTTCATTTTGAGAAACTCACACTGGTAGACTTGCAGACTGTGATGGTAAAATCCTCAGCTTTGCCCTTGCGGCTCTGCAGCGCCATTCCTTCCTCTTCTGCCCTTTTCCTGTCCTCCTCCACCTCCTAAATGCAACTCAATGATAACAACAAACTAATCAGGAAGCCTGAAAGAGCATCAGGCTTTCACAGAAAACACACATGCACACACACACATACAGACTTTCACCTGATGATGATGATGACCCGAGAAATGTTGGACTCCCCAGAAGCCTCTGTGCCTGCGAGCACTTGTCCTTACCTTGTGCCTCTTCATTAGTGCTTCATTCTTCCTGCGGAGAGCCTCAATCTTCTTGTCCAGCTCCAGGTCTCTTTCATTATCCCTTTTGGGCATCATGTCACTGGAGGTCTACAAAGAGCAACATCAAACCATTGATACAATTAAAAGACACACTCGCATTTCAAATTTAAGTTTACTATTATATTTTGAGTCTAGGGTAGAGGTGTGAAAAAATACTTTTCGTTTTACTTAGTTTGAGAAAAATGTATGTAATGTATAAAAAATGTTTTTTTCTTCTAAATGTTTTTTCATTTAATAAAAGAAGCCAAGGTTCCCAAGTGTTAAATATTACCTAAACACAAGCAGCTGTGCAAGACATTTGCCTCTAAAGTCTGATTAAGGAATAATAAAACAATGATTACAAATCTGACCACATACTGCATGCCATGCCAGCTTTCCCAGGGTTTTCAATGTGATAACACAACACTAACACACTCACACCCACCACAGATGGAGCATTCATTACGTAGCTCGGTTACACAGGGAGAATGCATATGCGGAGCATACTAAACATCCCAATGCGGTCAACAGGACATGCCTCTTCACACGATAAGAGGCCCCGCACTGAAAATCTACGTCTCCTGGAACACCAACAGAAGGAAATCATACGGGCATTAATGTGGTCCGAGCCAAATCCCCCCAACCGTCCTCTAATTTGTCGCCTTGGTTTATTGAGGCTTACCGAATATAATGTCTTTCATAATGCCTGCATGATATTCCAGGTCATTTATAGGTTAAACTACCGATTGTGTGAGCTTGTTCCAATCAGTCGTCCCCTGCACACTTATGGCACAAGGGAAAAACACTGAATCACTGGCAAAAAACGGCAGTTAAAGTGTACAAGCCTGAGTGTAGTTTGTAGGGGACCGCAGATTTGGAACAAGCTTGAGGAAAACATGAAATTGTCGCATTCTGTCTTCATCTTTAGGAAAAGTCTCAAGAAAAAAAGTGCTCTTAACATAGGATTGTTGATTATTCCGTAAGTGCTATACTTGTACTGGGATCGTTTGTCTGTATTTTTTTCTGTATTTTTTTGTATTTGTCTATTTTGTGTCTATGGTAAATTGAGTTTTTGGTTTGTATATATCTGTTATATATATAACATATATATATATATATATATGTTTGTTGTTATCGGGCCCACCGCCGAAAAACGTTTAATAGCTTATTTGGGGTTTCCCATTTCACACGGCTTACATATGATCATTGTACCTTCTAAAATTGTGTTTAACAATGCAATGATGACGTGACAAATAAACGAAACAACTAAGTGCTTGTTAACACTTCCTTTCATGAAAATCTCTCTTTAACTTGATGTACCAGCTGCAAACATGTGCAAGAGAGCTGCTGAGTTGAGAAAATGTGCACAGATACTCAGCAAGATTAGGATAATATTACAGAATGATAATGGGGGGGCATCAACCATGTCCAACACAGAGATCTCATGTCCTTTAGCCTGCAACAACATTAATGTTCCCTTTAATGTTCCCTCTCCAATCTGGTGGTGCACAGTCTTTCTGCATGTGTGAGTGGGGAAAGTGTGGTTCCTTTCGCAGAAGACTAAATAAGGAACTCCTCCTGCAGCATGTGGTTTAGCATACATATGTAACTTTCTGAAGCCTTGTCGTCACTGTAGAGTTGACAGGAAGCGGCAGACAATTTGTCGTTTTTTCCAATGAGTTTTTTTGTAAGAATTAAATAAAAAAGTGGATGATCTTAAAAGGTGCTAGTAGGTGGATTGTGTTGCCTTTGGATGGGGCTAGGTTAGCTGTTACTCCCTCTCTCCAGTCTTTGTGCTAAGATAAGCTAACCTGCTGCTGGCTGTAGCTTCATTTTTAACATACAGAACTGATAGTGTTATCAATCTTCTCATCTAACTCTCAGCAAGAAAGTGAATAACCATTTTTCCCAATATGTTGAACTATACCTTTAAACTGGTACACCAGTACATAAAATGCTAGCACAAGGAATGGTCACAAAGCAGCTCCTACCTCATAAATGCAACATTCATGTATTGTTTCAAAGAAACATGCTTCAGGCTAACATTCTATTTTTGAACAAACGGTTCACTTCACTCAGCTTGAGGTTAAAGCTTGAAATTCTTGACTCAAACAAGTTTCCCACTTTGAATCAATGCTGGCATCACTGACTAGAAAAGAATAGAAAAGTTGCCACTGCTGCTTGTTATAACTGTGAAAACACATAATTAATATTGAAGTATTCCATTCTCCACACTCTGTATTCATTATTCGGAGGGGTCAGACGTTCTTGACAGAGACAGAAAGTAGATGTGCAGAAGTGGGTCAGTCATTCTCCACTGTTGCCCCAGTGACGGCAATAGAGTCAAGGATGCTTCTATGTGATATTACAAGCACAGAATGATGACTCACGGCTAGTAAGCGCATAAAGACCATCACATGGGGACTGCAAGACATTCTTTAGTGCTTTTTCCATCGCTGCCACTGTTACGCCTGCAAAGAATAGCTGCCAATGAGATGTTGTCACTAAATGTAAGGTCACAGACTTACTAAAATAACAAAAACTACACATCCTGAATGCAGTTCTGCATTGTCAAACCTGCAAAGACACAGTCAGCATTAGAAAAGTTGGGACTCACTCAGAGAAGTAGCTGGCATGAAAGTGGTCACCTCACAGCATCTAGTTGTCAGGGTATCCAAACACAACAGACCATGAGGACATAGCACCAAGAATAGGCGCAAGGGAGAGCCGAATCTGAATCTCAGCGAGGCCAATGGCGGAGACTGAAGTGAACACCGGCCTCAACAAACCAAAGCGGGGGACACTGTGTGAGGATGGTACCCCTCTGGGTTTGGCCAGCCAGTTCTGTGATTGTGCAGCAGCAAGACTAACGTGCACCCATACACACACCACCACAAAACACACAGAGCCGTTGTGGGTCTGCCAGCGGACAGGACCCATGCCTGGACAAGCAGGCAAAAGGGAGGGGTGGTGGGGGCCCTGCAGAGAGAAAGCTGCCAAGGCTTCCTCCCCACCCAGCGTTCCTGCCACCTACAGGAGCTACAACAGGGGAGAGAAAGAGCCAGAGACATAACTAAAACGCTGCATGTAGTCAGAGCTAAATCTGCGACAGAACAGAAAAGGAAGAGGGGGAACCTAACACCAGAGAGAGAGAGAGAGAGAGAGAGAGAGCTGGAGAGTGTGGGTTGAGAGGGGAGAGGGAAAGGAGAGAGAAGGCACTCACAGGTCTTTCCATGTCAGCGGTGAGAGCTGGGCTGGGTCCAGGCGCGAGGCAGCCGAGGCAGCAGAGAGGGCTGCCTGGAGTCGACGATCATGCCTCGATTACAATGAGCCAAGTTGGGCAAGCAGCCAAGACGTCTGACAAATGCAGAGCTCCCCTGTTGACGGATTTCACAGCACCCATCCGCTTGTCTTCTCCCCCCTCTATCTCTCTCTCTCTCTCTCTCTCCAACCCTCCCACTCTCCTGCACATATGCTCTCTCACTCCCTCTCTAAAGCACTTGCTCTATCCCCTCCTCACTTATCCACTGCTCAAAGCATGCTAGTTAAATACCGTCACCCTCCCCACATACACACACTCAGTGAATTATAATGTGCGTTAGCACTATTGCCTAACTGACACTATTTTCTTTTTCTGTGTATATGTCAACATATGTTTGGTAGCCACAGTAAATCTAAAACTCATTATATATATATATATATACACTGTTGTTTGGGGTCACTTACATTTCCATACCACTTTGTTATAGACAATATGAAGAGAAAATGCACCCCTACATTGCCCATTATCAGCAATCATTCATCCAATGTTCCAAAGGCACATTCTGTGTACTAATCTATCATTTAAAAATAAAAAAACTAGAAAAACATTGGAGAACCATTTTACTATTATGTAAGCACATAATGTCATCTCAAAACCCCTGGTTAAAAAAACACTTAACTGATCTCAGCTTTTCTGTTAAAATTTAGTAATGGGAATTTCAAACTTTATAGTTTTATAACATCCATAATCTGATTATTCATCTGTTTATTCATTTATATATAGTACTCTTTTGTGTGCTTTCCATGGGCTTAGGAGGTAGGATTGGGATTTTTTATAAAAACTTTTTTATTTTTTTAACTTATCTTTTCAAGATGTTGGCACATATATGTCTATCACATCACTTTATGTCAATCCCAGAGAATTTTACTTATACGTTTTCGCTTTTACTTTTTAAAAATGTAGTAAGCAATATGATTATAGTTTTATAACCTCCATAATCTGATTGTTTATTAATTTCTCTTTTCTTTCCATGGGCTTATAGGTATATTATTTTTTTTATAAAAACTTTTATGTTTCTATTGTCTTTTGTTCTATTATTATGAACTTATTTATTTATGTATGTTGTCATTTCTATATAAGTTGTCTTTTCTCTATTGCGTTTTTAATGACATAATGTCACTGTGGAACAATTAGCTAAGATACTGGCCAGCCGGCTAGAGGATTCCTTTCCTGCTGTCATATCACCAGACTGGGTTTATTAAGATGGCTACACTATATAATCAAGACATCACAAATGAGATGTGTGTGTTGTTTGTTCCCACTGTGGATTCAACAGTGCGTCTCCAGTGAGCTCCAGACTACATGTTTAGAGTACTAAAGAAGTTTCCAAAAGAGTGTGTGTGTGTGTGTGTGTGTGTGTGTGTGTGTGTGTGTGTGTGTGTGTGTGTGTGTGTGTGTGTGTGTGTGTGTGTGTGTGTATGTGTGTGTGGGTGTGGTGAGGGGAAGGGGGGGAGATGCCTGCCAAATTTCCCACAATTCCTCATGCATGGCAAGCTGCCTTTGCCAAGTCTGAGAGCTAATGACATGCAGCAAACAGGCAGACTGGCAGACAAATGTCCCAAGGAGAGAATGAGCAGCAGTGAAGTCAGTCTCTTGAGACTCAGTCAGTGCTCTGCATTATGGAAACAAACACATCTTTGAAAGTTACCAGTCTAAGCTACATTTTTAGCAAAGTCCACATAGTTTACATTCTACATGGATCAATCCTACTAAGGAGCAAAATCTCTTTACACAATATTCTAGCCTGCAAGAATTTGAGCTATTTTAGAATTAATTTAAGAAATGTCTTTAAAAAAAGGTTGTGTTTAATGTTGTAATACCTGGAAATGATTGCCCTAAATGGTGAACTAAGTACTTAAGTTCCAACCTTGTGTTTGGGGAAAGTTGAAGTTGAAGATAATATAATTAAAACTGTTTCCCAGTGGGGAAATTACAATTTACACTCTGTTTTGTTAGTAACCACTACACACACATGCCTGAAATACAGACATGCTCAGGTCCTGTTCATGCACAAATGGAGAGACGTCAGAGTGAGTTGGCTGCCAGTCCTGGACCAGCACCTTGAGCAGTTGGGGCGGGGTACGGTGCCTTGCTCAAGTAGAAGGTGAAGTAGCATCCTTCCAGCCACCAATCCACACTCATAAATTAAAATTGCCTAATGGACAACGTTAATTTTGACCTGATAACGGCGCTAGATCAAAAGTCAGGGGGCCAACAAAGTCATCAAGATACATCGTCTGGGAACCATGAATGCTTGTTAAAAAAAAAAAAAAAAAAAAAAAGTTTTTTAAAATGTCATGCATATTTAAAGTTTTTGTTGAGGAATTTCAGTCCGGTCCAAAGTAGTGGCCCGACCAACTGACCAAAGAAATGCTGCTAGCATGGCTAAAAATAATGTTAACCTTCACACAAATTAATTTTGTCCCATAACACAACACATGTCATTGTCAGGTTATGTAGTTAATTCTACTATTTTTCCTTTACCATAACACCACTGTCTACATTTCCATTCAAGTAGGTTGCCAGTCTATATCGGGGGTTAAAACATGACAGACACTCATTCACACCTAGCATTATTGATGCTAATGATTGCTTAGCTTTGAGGACAACACTGCGGTTAAATAACGCAGGGAAGACACAGCAACTTTGAAATTAGCCAAATCATAAATTGTTGAGTTACTTTTTTTCACTGGATAGACAATTGAGACATCAAAGTAAAACTGTCCTGACCTCCACATCATCTAGGTTTACCGTCTTCTTCAATCTCATTGCACAGGTACTGCCCTTGTGTAAAATGACAATAAAGGCATTCTATTCTATTCTCTATCAGGCTACAGTAGAAGCAGCAGGCTGCAGTTTCACGTCCGGTCCAGTAGATGGAGCCAAATCAACTGGAGCCTGCAACCTGCAACCGTTCTATTAATACATCCATACCTGCAACACGGAAAGGAGAGGCCCATCTAATCATGGCGGCTGAGGTCGTAAAAAAATCACAATATTATATAATACATATTCCACATTTATTCTTTTAAGTCAAATCTACTGGACATTAATTATAATAAATGAAACAATAATGCAATAAAAAGAATATGCAATTGAACAAATGAGTAAAAATTGAAATGGAATGAACAAAAACGAAATGAACAAAAACGACCCCATATTATATAATATACTATGACCAAACTGCATTTGCATTGTAAAATAACGTAATTGTTTTATCTAATCAGAATTCTTTTCCAATGACTGTATCTTGTTATACAGTCTATGAGTTGTTTCTTTACTTCACTTATCAATAACCTGTGAGATTTCCTCATCACCAGGGGCTCCTGCTCACTGTAAACTGTGATTAGCCATGTTGCATTATCATATAAACAGAAAATATTTTTATGGTAGAATTCAAATCTGGACGTTTGTCATTGGAAGTTGATCATAATTGTCTTGACTAGAAAGAATTGCTTGTTTTGCTAGCAGTACTGGCAGTGGAGTGAATAGTAATGTAATGATCAGCAGGCCCATTCAGGCTTTATTTTGGTTTCCAAACGTCTGGTCTGGTTTCCACATTTTTCTGTTTATTTTTCATCAGCTGATTTATTGACATATGATTATCAAAAGCCATATAGGTGCATATGGTAAATTATGAGAGATGCTGCAGCTTTAAAACAGATGCTTCAAATAATATGATTTCACAATGTTTTACAGGTGAGGTTATTTGCATATAAGTAAGGTATGCGCTACAAACATTCAAGTTTGAGCATGTTCAGATGAAAATTATATCAGCCTTTCATATACCTGAGCCACAATAATGTGCCTATTTATGCCAAACTTCAGTTTTTACATGTGAAAGAGCTAGAAAAGAAAATACTTCAGATCAAATGATTTGGGTGTCAACTGCAAAACTGCAAAATTCACCTGGCATGACACATTTACCTGTCCTCTAGTGACCTACTTCTGGATCACCTCATGTGACGTTTGTATCTGATTTTTTATGAATGCCAACAGTGTAAGGGTTACCATAATCATGGGCGTTGGTGCTTTTGTATTTATGATTGGTTGAGTTTCTTCTTCCCACAAGCGATAAAGTACAATTTCAAAATACTTGTACTTTATTCCATGCTATTTTACTTCTACTCAACTAAATTTTAGAAGCAAATAGTGTACTTTTTAGTACATTTTTCTTTGGAAAACAAGATTTTTCATGTAATATGATACATGATTATAGGTGAACTTCCCAACAGTATAAAAAGTAGTTAAAGTCAACTCCAATTTAACTAACAAAACATTAAAATGTTACAAACACACTGTACCTATGCATCAGTAAGAATAATCTAATAATTTGACGCTCAGACAGGCGCTAGTCTGACAGCCAATGCACACTTGAACTTTTGCTGATATACTTTGTGACCTAAGGTAAAACTATAAAAATACAAATGCAGGAATTCTACTTGTAATTTATAAAAAAAGTATTTTTATAGTGAGGAATGGCTTATTTTACTTGATTACAACAATATCAATACTTCCACCACTGCTCAATCAGCGAGAATTTGGTTTTGTAATGCAAGTGTTTTGTTGAGATTCAACATTTGTTTTTGTGCCGCAATAATGCTGCCACTCTATATCCTGCAAGGTAGGCCTGTCACACCCTCCAGAACCTGTTTGCATGAGGCATAATTAAATAAATGCATCAATAAGCAAGCTCTTATACTGTACTTGTAATATGTGAGACTAATACCTAAAATTGGTATTACAGTGAATGCAGCTTTTGCTGAATACAGGATTTAATATAAACAAGCCAGTATGCTTAGCATCTGTATGTTAATGATCTTAGTTAGAACATATTATACTTTGTGTTTTGTTCCTGCAAGGACTTGTTTGCTATAACTTGGCACTTGAGTGCTCATTTCTTCATATAAAAATTATCCCTTAAAGCTACAGAAGGTAGAAAGCAAAACAACAGCAAGATTTAAATTAAAATGAGATCTCTTCCTGCAGCACTCCCTCTCCCATGTCTGCCCAGCCCCTCCCATCAGATGAGCTCAGGCATTGGCCCTATAAGGTATTTAAAGTAACCTGTACAATTAGTAGTCATTCATTTCATCCCAATGCCATCATAAAGTGGCAATTCTATGATAATTATGGTCCTGTTTTTTCCTTATAAAGACCTGTGAGATGACATACTGTACTTTGAGGCTCTAGATAGCAACAGAAACATGAACTATATGTACTGTATGTAGATTGATCATAATAAAGTATCCTCTTTAATAGTTTAGCCTTGAATTAGCTGCAGACTTAAGCCTTTAGCTGCAGTTACTTTTACCAAACGGATCTGCATTTGTCGAAAAGCCAATAGGAACAAACTTTTATTCTGAAATTACCTTTGAATGGCCAAAGTCTCCCTTCATGGGCTAGATTTTCTCAAACCTGAAAACAGAACCAAGGAGGAGATCCAGAAGTCTAGTTTTCTCTCAGACCACCTTAATTACAATATGTTGAAAGATTAATAAGGAAGTTTTGCCCAAAAACGCCAAAAATAAACTGCCTACCCCAGCTTTAAAACAGAGCAGTATGTCAGCACGTGTCTGTGACGTGCAATAAAATGTAACCCTGCCTCTGAGGAATAGAAGTGCAGAAACACCTGCAGTAACTGGCAGTTGCCATTTCAATGAATTAAGTTTACTATTTAGTGACAATTGGGACGTATGTTAAACATTTGGTATGTCCACATGAATAATGAGCAAAATACACCAAATGTTAAAATATTAAATTGACATAAAATGTAATCCAGGCAGCATGTTATGTTTTCCCTACAACATACACTATTTAGCAAACAAAAGACAATTGTGCATGAAGGAGAACAAGTTTGATAATTCAGAGTAGAACTAGAGCTGGCCTGTAATGTCTGGTCTGCACCAGTTTCCTCTCTCTGGATACGCCCCGGTGTCTGTGAAGAGCCTACATTTCATGTTTTGACGTGTAACTGCCAGTCACAAACACAGTCAGTTATTTTCCAGGCCAAACCCAAATCTTGACTGCAACTATCAAACAACCCCATTTCAGAACATGAGACTTTCGCGCAGCTCTAACACACCCACATTTGTCATCTCGATCCCTTATAAATACAGACAGAACACACACATCAGACACGGATCATTTGGATTTCTGCTCCAGGTATGTAATGGAACAGCAGCTTTTTTGCTTATTCGTAATGACTGCCAGGTCACTTGCTGATTCTCCTGCCTTTCATTTTTTCCCTAGGAAAATACTTTTTACTGCACTTATCACCAAGACAAGCCAAAATGAGTAAGTCTCTTTGAGTAATTGTTAAAGGTTTTAAGAATGCTTTTGAAGAGTTGTCTGTGCTAAAAAAAAAAGGTTTTTGTTTAGTTAATGTGTAATTTGCACTCTAATTGATTTTGTTTTTATTTTTCCATCACAGGTGACAAAAAGGTAAGTTTGTTTCCCTAAAGTGTTTTAGGTTTGTGACTAACAGCATAAAAATGAGTACTTAAAAACCTGTTTCCCACTCCCAGGGCGTAAAGGGGCCTGATGTGAAAGGATCTGACGCAGCCGCAGTAAGACATTTTTCATCTTCCTAATATGTGCTTTATCCTGGCTGATTCACTGACTTTGTAGCACTTAATTAATGAAATTCATTTCCCAATTTTCTTTAACAGGATGGAAAAGGAAAGGGGTGTGGAAAGGTAAGAGTTTTACAACAGTTTTGAATTAAAACCTCTGGTCCAGATATTCTCCTCATATCTGGAACAAACTTCCAGAAAACTGCAGATCCGCTGCTACTCTCAGTTCTTTTAAATCAAAGCTGAAGCCCTTTCTTTTTGATGTTGCCTTTCTTTAAATGGTTGTTCATTTCTTTAATGTTTAATTTCTTATACTGCACTGTAACTTTTATTCTTGTGTTTTATGTTTTGTATTTTTTAACCGTTTAACTGTTTTTGTGGAAAGCACTTTGAATTGCCCTGTTGCTGAAATGTGCTATACAAATAAAGCTGCCTTGCCTTGTGATTTATCTCTCTGTGTTTTTAGACAAGGTATCAATCATTGTTTTTATCATTGTTTACAGGCAGGAGAACATGGAAAAGACCATGGAAAAGATCATGGAAAAGATCATGGAAAAGATCATGGAAAAGGTGCACCGGGTAAACCAGAAGAAAAGAAAGGAGGTCCTACTAAATGATGAAGAACTCCTTGAATCGACATTCTGTAATAATGATTGTAAAGAATGAAATACATAATCTTTAATAAACTAATCCAGAAAAAGGCAAGACTGGTTCGTTTATTCATATGAATCAAAATCAGTGGCAGACTCTAACTTCCACACATTTATCCAAAGGGATGCATATGAACTTGTCTCTATAATTTGAGGGTGGTAAACAAGCATAGCTAACTGATATCTATGCAGGGCATTTGTTTTGCAGAGGAATATGATGATGTGGGTTTGTTGTGACAACTTCATGTGGCAAACATGAAGTTGATACATACAACAAATATGCAGAACCTTGGTATAGGACAAACAGATTTGGAGTTGGTGAGATAAAATGCAAATAAAGTCTGTTTGATAGCTACAACATAAATCAATCAACTCCTACATAACCAATATCATACTGAAACAACATGATGAAACATAGCATTAACTCACTGGTATGTAACTACAACAGGAAATATACTGATACTCAATACTCAATGACAGAAACATATAGGAACATTTTAAAATATTATAGTGATGTTATAAACAAGAATAGAAAAAGATCCAAAGCCATCATAAACTACCAGACACTTCCTAAGGTTTCCTTATTGAATTTATTGGAATATTATACTGGGCTTATTGTGAAGCTTTCCCCAAAACAGTCCATTTAAAAGTCCAAACTAAACCAGGGGGAGATTTTATAAAGTGTGGCAAATTGTTCCGAGGGTATTGCAAGAAGACAGACAATTCCCAAATGGTTTGGGAGGAAGAATGTGCAAAAATGTAATGATAACTTGGGGAGTGTGCTCAGAAAATCGGCCCATCAGGTTTTGGAAACACAATAAAGCACAATATTAAATTACATAATAGGGGCCTTAAGGTGCTTTTTGCTTTATTCTCAAATTTGTAGACTTTTAAGGAATGGTTTGATATTTTGGGGAGTTTGCTTATCTGCATTACTGTCTAGATTTAGATGAGAAGATCAGCACTCTCATGTGTTTTTGCAAAATATGATACCACCACCAGCCAGTGATTATAATATTATAAAATAAATATTCCATATTTATTCTTTTAATTCAAAACAACTGGAGATGAATTAGAATAATAAACAGAACATATGTTAGATGGTAGAATAAAAATCTGGATCAATCAAACTGATCAGAATTGCTTGTTTTGCTAGCAGCAGTGGAGTAAAGAGTAATGATCAACAGACTCATTCAGGCTTTATTCACTCGTGTCTGGTTTCCACGTTTTTCTGTTGTTTTTTCAACACCTGACTTATTCACAAATGATTATCATTACAGTCACAGAGGTGCAATAATCTACATTATGAGAGATGCTGCAGCTTTAAAAACAGATGCTCCACATAATATAACTGTCACAATGTTTTACAGGTGAGGTTATTTGCGTGTAAGTAAGGTATGCACTACAAACATTCCAGTTGGAGCATGTTTAGATGTGCCTATTTTCTTTTAGCTATGACATGAGAATAGAAAATGTTTGGACACGTCTGCAGCTCAGAAAACAAAAGATCATTTCAGGTTATAATGATTTGGGTGTCAACTTCAAAACTGCAAAACTCACCTGGACAGACAAGGTGGCCTGTCCTCTAGTGTGAGTCCTAGAGCTGTGATTTGTTTACCTGTTGTAAAAACCCAGACAGACAATGCCGATGTTATTACTGTTGCCATTTGAACTGGTGGTTACAAACAAAAACATTGTACATGCAATCATGGGTGTGACTGCTTTTTAATTTATGACTGGTGAGGTTTTCTGCAATTTTGAGATGCTTATTTTTGAGTGTTTTATTCTATGCTACTGTACTTGTAATGAACTACAAACCCAACTCCAAAAAAGTTGGGACACTGTACAAATTGTGAATAAAAACAGAATGCAATGATGTCGAAGTTTCAAATTTCAATATTTTATTTAGAATACAACATAGATGACATATCAAATGTTTAAACTGAGAAAATGCATAATTTTAAGCGAAAAATAAGTTGATTTTAATTTTCATGGCATCAACACATCTCAAAAACGTTGGGACAAGGCCATTTTTACCACTGTGTGGCATCCCCTCTTCTTTTAATAACAGTCTGCAAACGTCTGGGGACTGAGGAGACAAGTTGCTCAAGTTTAGGAATAGGAATGTTGTCCCATTCTTGTCTGATACAGGCTTCCAGCTGCTCAACTGTCTTAGGTCTTCTTTGTTGCATCTTCCTCTTTATGATGCGCCAAATGTTTTCTATGGGTGAAAGATCTGGACTGCAGGCTGGCCATTTCAGTACCCGGATCCTTCTTCTACGCAGCCATGATGTTGTAATTGATGCAGTATGTGGTTTGGCATTGTCTTGTTGGAAAATGCAAGGTCTTCCCTGAAAGAGCCGACGTCTGGATGGGAGCATATGTTGTTCTAGAACTTGGATATACCTTTCAGCGTTGATGGTGCCTTTCCAGATGTGCAAGCTGCCCATGCCACACGCACTCATGCAACCCCATACCATCAGAGATGCAGGCTTCTGAACTGAGCGCTGATAAAAACTTGGGTTGTCCTTGTCCTCTTTCGTCCGGAAGACATGGCGTCCCAGTTTTCCAAAAAGAACTTCAAATTTTGATTCGTCTGACCACAGAACAGTTTTCCACTTTGCTACAGTCCACTTTAAATGAGCCTTGGCCCAGAGAAAACGCCTGCGCTTCTGGTTCCCGTTTAGATATGGCTTCTTTTTTGACCTATAGAGTTTTAGCCGGCAACGGCGAATGGCACGGTGGATTGTGTTCACTGACAATGTCTTCTGGAAATATTCTTGAGCCCATGTTGTGATTTCCATTACAGTAGCATTCCTGTGTGTGATGCAATGCCGTCTAAGGGCCCGAAGATCACGGGCATTCAGTATGGTTTTCCGGCCTTGACCCTTACGCACAGAGATTGTTCCAGATTCTCTGAATCTTTGGATGATATTATGCATTGTAGATGATGATAACTTCAAACTCTTGGCAATTTTTCTCTGAGAAACTCCTTTTTGATATTGCTCCAGTATTTTTTGTCGCAGCATTGGGGGAATTGTTGATCCTCTGCCCATCTTGACTTCTGAGAGACACTGCCACTCTGAGAGGCTCTTTTTATACCCAATCATGTTGCCAATTGACCCAATAAGTTGCAAATTGGTCCTCCAGCTGTTCCTTATTTGTACATTTAACTTTTCTGGCCTCTTATTGCTACCTGTCCCAACTTTTTTGGAATTTGTAGCTCTCATAAAATCCAAAAGGAGCCAATATTTGGCATTGCAATTCAAAATATCTCACTTTCAACATTTGATATGTCATTTATATTCTATTGTGAATAAAATATATGTTTATGAGATTTCTAAATTATTCCATTTCTTTTTTACTCACAATTTGTACAGTGTCCCAACTTTTTTGGAATCGGGTTGTACATTGTAGACGCAAATAATGTACTTTTTATTACATTTTTTCTTTAAATGAACAATATGTACATGAACAATGTAAAATATGATCAGCTTATACTTTAATGCATGACTATAGGTGAACGTCCCAACAGTACAAAAGTCAACTCCCACACACAACTTGGCAACCATAAGGATGTTACAAACATAACGTAAATGGCACTTTTCCAGCCTCATAGACTACTCAAAGCGCTTTTACATAGTACAGGAACTATTCACACAATGTGGCTGAGTCTGCCAGACAAGATGCCACCTGCTCATCAGATAACCAGTCACACACATATACACTCTGATGCACAGCATCGGGAGCAACTCCTGATTGACAGGCGACCACTCCCATTATAATGCATCAGCAAGAATGATTTAATAATGACACTCTCACAGGGGCCAGTCTAACAATACTCAATACTTCCACCACTGCTACTCAGGCATGATTTGGTTTTGTAATGCAAGTGTTTAGTTGAAACAACATTTGTGTTTGTGCCGCAATAATGCTGCAACTCTATATCCTGCAAGGTAGGCCTGCCGCATCCTCCAGAACCTGTTTGCATGAGGCATAATTAAATAAATGCATCAATAACAAATTATCTCATACATGCGAGACTAATACCTAGAATTGGTAGCTCACAATGTATGCAGCTTTTGCTGAATACAGGATTTAAGCACGTTTAGCATCTGTATGCTCATGATCTTAGTTAGGAATAGAAAATTCTACTTAATTGAATTAAAAAGTTTAGTTTTTGCAAGGATTTGTTTATTATAACTTAGTTTCCATTCATGATTATTGGCACTTTAGTTGTGCAAAATGGGGAATAGGTTTGATGATTCAGAGTAGAAAAAAAGGCTGGCCTGTAATGTTAACGTTGGGCCAGTTCTGTTTCTCTCAGGCTACGCCCCTGTTCTAAAGTGTCTGTGAAAATGTCTAAATTTTGAGGTGGAACTAGACTGTCAGCGAGACAAAACACTGTCAGTTATTTTCTAGGGCCGAACCTAAGTCTAACCTGTTTTGTAACTATCACATTTCAGAACACGGCACTAACACACCCACATCCGTCACCTCATACACCCTCCTCATAAATACACTGAACACACACATCAGACACAGATCGATAGGGTTTCTACACCAGGTATGTAATGAAATAGCAGAATCTTGCTTATCCACAATGACTGCTAGGTAACTCACTGATTCTCTTTCATTTTATTTCTATTCAGGAAAAAAACTTTCTACTGCACTTATCAACAAGACAAGACAAGATGAGTGAATGTAAGTCTCTTTGATTAATTTTTCCTTTTTTTTAAGAATGCTAGTTTTCTGTGGAGAAAAATATAGATAGGCATATTGTTTGTGCACATACCTGGCACTTCTATATAAGCATGTAAAATTATTGTAAAAATTATAAAAACAACTCTGTATTTTCAGTATTAACTCTTTATCCAGTAGCTTACATGTTAGATTTTTCAGATTTGCTGACATGTATATATATATATATATATATATATATATATATATATATATGTTTTTGCCCAATTCCACATGTCTTACTTTAACGAACTCCTCCTAAAGCATTTCATTCATTGTCACAGACAATTTAAACAATAGAAAAATACCATTTCCAATGTGCTTATGAGAATGAATTCATTCTGTGGTGCAATAAGATCATCAACTTGTTTTTTGAAAAGGCAGCATTGGCTTAAATTCAACAAAGACTGCATTCAAAATGTTTCTATCCAACTGCTCACTTGCAACTGCTATTAATTAATGTATAACTTTTGATTTGCAATTTTGACTTTGTTTTTTGTCTTTCAATCACAGGCTCCCAAAAGGTGAGTTTGTTTCCTTACAGTGTTTTAGGTCTGTGACTAACTGCATGAAAACATGTGTACTTAAAAAGCTTTTTTTCTCTCCTAGGACGAGAACGTCAAGGGGCCCGATGTGAAAGGATGTGACGCAGCCGGAGTAAGACATCTTTCATCTTCCTAATGTGTGCCTTATACTGGATTGTCCCACTGGCTGATTCACTGACTTTGTAGCACTTGTGTTAATTTCCCATTTTCTTTTACAGGAAGGAAAAGAAAAGTGTGGAAAGGTAAGAGTTTTTAAAAAAAATTAAAATCATGAAGTCATTTATTTCTCTGTGTTTTTAGAAAATGTATCAATCATTGTTCTTATCATTGTTTACAGGGGGGAGAACACAAAAAAGAGCATGGAAAAGAGCATGGAAAAGAGCATGGAAAAGGCCATGGAAAATGTGACGAGGCTAATCCAGAAAAGAAAGGTCACGGTCATGGTCATGGTCATGGTCATGGTCATGGTCATGGTCCTGCTAAATGATGAACTCCTTGAATTTACATTCTGTGATAATGATTGTAAAGAATTCAATACATAATATCTAATAAACTAATCCAGAAAAAATGCAAGACTGGTCTATTGTTTAACATAAATAAAATGTCAGTGGCAGACTCTAACTTTAACACATTCATCCAGAAGGATGCATATGAACTTGTCTATAACTTGAGGGTTGTAAACACTAATAGCTAACTGATATCTATGCAGGGAATCGTTTTGCAGAGAAATATGATGATGTAGGTTTGTTATGAATATTTCAGCCATGACAAAATCATATGGCAAAATAAAATGCAATAAAAGTCAGTTTGATATATTATACTGAAACATGACAAAACATAGCATTAACTGACTTGTCTGTGGCACCAACAGAACATATACTGATAAGATTAAGTTCTATAAACCCAGATACTTAGTGACAGAAACATGAGTGACTATTTTGAAATATTATAGTGATGTTATAAATGAGATAAAAAAATACTAAAGATCCAAAACGCATTAACTAGCACAAAATTAATTTTAAAGTATGAACAATGTTATGGTGCATATTTTCATTATATATACACAAAAAGAACAAAAAGTCTCTAGTTTTCTACATTTCTCATATGTAAGCAGACATTTAAAAAAAATAGAAAATAAAACGTACAAGCTCAGAGGCAGATATTCTAAATAGAATTCTTAATCCTGGTGGTCTGAGGGAATAACTGAACTAATATTGATTGCAGAGAACAAATTCTATTTTCTACAAGAAATATGTATTTGATAAATACATTTTTAAAAAAGGTTGATACGTGGGCTTTCCATCAAGTATACTTTATTTGATCTTTTCTGACAGACAACATTACAACATCTGTTTTCTCCATCAATGTTAGAAATATTAATTAGAATACAGGACAAAAATAGGA
Source organism: Etheostoma perlongum (assembly GCA_026937815.1). NCBI lineage: Eukaryota > Metazoa > Chordata > Actinopteri > Perciformes > Percidae > Etheostoma > Etheostoma perlongum. The sequence continues at coordinate 9,927,778 of CM049390.1, read as the reverse complement.
CAATAGTCACAAGATTTCTCAAAAAGTTGTCGTTTTTATGCATCTGAAGAAATGTATGTATCTGAAAGACTTAATTGTTAAAGACAGTGGCCTGGAGAGGGGATGCTCCTGGCGTAGTGCACACAAAATATACACAAGTAGTTTAAACAAGAGTCCAAATCTGCCACTTAAGAGCCTTGGCTTATTATTGTCATTGGGGGTTCTGGGATATTAAATACAAGCAGGCTTGTTTATGTGCAGCGAGCAATGTAACTGAAAGAATTGTCAATAGGACACTACCTTCTTGCAAACAGTATATCACAGACTGACAATCTCAGGGGAATAAACTGTTCTGTGATTAATCAGGTATCTAGAATTACCCATCCGCAGCCTTCAAGGCAAAGCAAATCAATTATTTAAAGATGTCAGTGACTGAGTGAAAAACAACAAACCAAAACAACTCCAGCAACAAGCTCATGGCGCTCCAGTTATTAGTCCATCACATTTAAGGCCAAGTGTCTGCCAACTGCAGTATGAGTTTGGTATCTGTAGGTCTTAACTACCTTCCTTACTATGTGTTTTAGAAGAGCCCGTTGACCTGTTCGGTCTCAGGGTCCAGGTCAATGTCATAGAAACAAGGCCTGGTGGGCAGACCCGGGATCGTGGGCATCTAGGAGGAACAGCAAGAGAAAGCAGTTTTTAATGATAGACACTGTTAAACACACACACACACACACACACACCATTTGTAAAAGGTTTGTTATGCACAAATTGAAAGTGTGCATAAAAATGCATTTAGTGAGAGAGCCAGATAATCAGAAACAACTTTTTCTATTAAGTGATTAATCGTTTAAGTCAGTTATTTATTTTTAAGTCAAATATTTGCTGGACTTAGCATTTACAATGCGAGGATTGGCGGTTAGATAAAACATGACATTAGGACAACTTGTTGTGGTCTGGGAAATAGTGGCACACTTTCCTATTTAAAACAAATACGTTTCATATATTAAATAATTACATTTTCCAGTGAGTAGTTGATAATGAAAATAATTGTTAGTTGCATCCCTGGTTAGGATACCTGGCTTGCTATTTCCCAGTAGCAGGTGAACCTTTAGCAAACACAGTTGTTGACACATTACACACAGTGTTGTTTTACACTTCCAGAGTGTATGAGGTCATCCATTCAGGAACATGAATGATTGAGCCATTTGATTTCAGATGAAGATCATTATATGCACTGACAACATGTGATGTATTTGAATTAAAAGATTGAGACATTGGACTGCTAAAAGTCCCGCCATGTTTTTATTGACAGGATACTACTTCATAAGAAAGACAGAAAAATGTAGAACATCAGGTTACATTGGGATGTGGTTTGATGGTGCGTACATGCAGAGCAGTAAATAGTCACACCCTAACACCTCCCAGGCATGAACCTGCAGCAAAACATTACAAAGAAAGGCATAGTTTAATGCAAGCTTACCGTGCCGACCAGTGGGAACAGAAAGCCAGAGCCCACACTGGCTCGGATGTCTCTGATTGGCAGGATGAACCCTGTGGGCACACCTTTCCTGTCTGCCTCGTGAGAGAGTGACAGGTGAGTCTTCGCCATGCAGATTGGCAGGTTGCTAAAACCCTGAGGGGAGAAAAGGTATTAGATCTTTTAACAAAAGGCCTAATCAAGCATTCTCCAACCAGTTAGGATTATTTCCACAGACAACAAACAGGCCTGACAAGAGAGAGGAAAGAAAACAAATCGACTACAGATGCTGACCTGTTTGGTGTACAGCTCCACCTTGTGTTGAGCCTCTGGGAGAAGCTCAATATCATCCGCTCCGTAGATCTTCTGGGCGATTATTCGAATCTTGTCAGCAATAGGGAGCTGGAGAGGAATATAATATAATACAACTTATCAATATGTTGGCCCACTAATGCCAACCAGACAAAATTAGCACATTTTCACTGCTTTTTTGCACTCTCTTTTTATGTATTTTCACTGAGACTTGGTACATATGCAAAAGGGCATTTCTTGTGGGTGAAAACATTATATTTACTTCAGTATGGCTGACATCTTTGTTTCCCTTTACAGACCAAACAAATATAATAACATGCACTTTTTCTGGCAAATTCATTCACATATTTAACCTTGACTATTTTTGAAATACACAAGATGTCATGGCCCATACCTCCAAATCATAGAGGAATTGGAATTTGCTGGGGGCCTCTGAGGCCCTCTGGACCACCTCACCCAAGGCTACCGCACCGGCTCCACCTTCAGCCCAGTGGGAGCAGCGCACGGCGTCGAAGGCTCCGGCAGCTTTGGCCATGTTGCAGACCAGGTCCAGCTCAGCCTCGGTGTCTGTCCTGCAGGATAGATCAGAACAACAAAGGGCATTAGAGATAAACAGACACAGACGAGCCATTCTAAAACAAGGTGGGGAAATAGACAGGAACACACAAGAAAAATGTCTGAACTACATTACATTTGTGTCACTATTTATCATTTAATCTCTTTACTGACCAAGAATAACACTTAATGTTGCTTTTATTGAGCCTGTCACATTATTTGTAAAGAAAATAATTGAACAAAAGAAAAAGATTTACAGTCTCTTGAGCCTGCTTTAAAGATGAATTAATTGACTTGACCCCCTTGGGGCAGCACAACAAGCTGTAAAAACAACAGCGACATATTTCACCCTCACCTAAAGCCTCCTGATAAATGTAAGTCCAACATTCAGCAGCTAAATACTGCACAGTGTGTTAGAGAATTAGTTCTTTGTATCTGTTGTGGTGGCTACTGTGTCGCCATCCACCACTTACTTGAAAGCATTGACAGCCACCACCACCGGCACGCCGAAGTGCTGTGCATTCTCTATCTGCTTTCTCATGTTGCTGCAGCCCTTCTCCAGCAGATCAAGGTTCTACATGCGGGTTCACAAAAATACACTTTTAAATTAGCTTGTGAGATACCTGATAGTAATGTACAGCTCATTGACAGAAAACTTTAACTTCAAATAAAGATCACATTTTGGTGGACTTCTGTCATGTGTTACCTCCTCAATGTATTCCTTAGGCAGTGGCATCCCAGCAGTGACCTAAACAAAAAGTAAAATGTTTTACTTAATTTAAAAATACAAGAAGGAACTTAACCAAATATAATATAGCAGAGACTATTTGAAGTGTTTCCTTCAGTATTTTTAAGAAGCTAACAATTGTGTGAATGAAGAAGTGAGAATTTGAATAAGTTATTGCTCTGTGACGTCCACTGATGGAGGGTGTGCAAAGAAAATGTGTGGATCCTGTTCAACCAACATGTAAAATGACATAGAAATGTCAAAGCAAAAGCGATTTTGTTTATTTCAGATTAAGTTAGAAATAAATTAGGTAATTTTCTTCTTATTGGGGCGCTGTAGCAAACTCACTGTTGGTCCTCCTCCGTGCATCTTCAGGGCTCGGACGGTGGCCACCAGCACCACCACGTGGGGTCTCAGGCCTGAGTAGCGACACTTGATGTTGAAGAACTTCTCCATGCCAATGTCAGCACCAAAGCCTGCCTCAGTCACTGTTGGGCACAAATGGGAGGTTGTGAGACAAAGAGAACAGTAACAGAATCACTAAAGTCTACTGTATCTACTATATCTGCTACTCCATCAGTGCTACTGCACTCCAGTACCAGATCAAGGCCATAAAAGAAGTGAATATTGAAGAAAACATACTACCGGAGCTACAGACCCCAAATGTTTTAAGTGTAGCCGCGAATGTATTTTGAAAAGTTGATGAAAACTAATGAAGCAGACCTGTGGGTCACTTTAGGGTACACTCTCTCTGTAAAAATAGAGATGAGCAGCTAGGCTTTCGTGGTCTGTGTAGCTTCAAGTTTATAATAGACGCGCTCTGCTGTTGGCAGATGTGACGTGTTTGTTCTTCATGTATTTCTGCCGTAGTTTCAGTTTTCCACCTCCAGTCTCAATCGGGGCTCTGAGTCTGTCAGAAGGTCTAACATCTGCCAGACAGCATAGCAATCACGTAAGCTAATGCACAGCAGACTATGGTGCAGGTATTCATTTCTGAAATATAGTAACTGTATCTTTTAATAGCCTATTATTACTTTATTTTTTTAAGTTTTATTAATTTATGAGCATGAGCAGAATTCTTGCTCAAACACATCTGAAATATTACAGACCAGGGGTTTATTAATTCATTAAAATGAATTAATGTATCATTGAGGTGAATAATTGTCATATGCACATTCAAGATTACGTCCCCAACAAGTGATGCAAAAGAGGTGGGAAGAGTAAATTATGCCTACATGTGTGCTGACTGAGATAAAATTAGAAAAATCGATCTACAGGAGAATAAATAGTTCCATTCCATTATGTTTTTACATTTTGAATTGTCCCCTATGTTTATATTTCTAGCATAAATCAATTTAGAAAAAGGTAGAAATAGGTGCACACAAATTCACCTGAATGCAGGAAATTAAGTGAGGAGGACCCCCAGACCCTCGCATCATAAGTCCGCACACACATCTGGAAATAAAACCTTGGCCTTTGGGTTGCCAGGCCAGTTATGAATAGGCCAAATGTCGGTGCCATCTAACTAACAGCTACAAACTGGGCAGCTAAAATGAACATACACCGGTTATTAACAAGCTGGGCAAGCCAATCGCTGTTTTGCATTGCATTAAGTTTGTTTAAATGGGTCCGGGCTAAGCCCCGAACCTCCTCAAGTCCTAGAAACGCCCCTGCACGAAGCCATTTTCTTAGCTCCACTCACCTACAAAGCCCTCGGGCCCAACCAGCTTCAAAGCTATTTTATCAGCCAGAATAGAGGAGTTGCCATGGGCGATGTTGGCAAACGGGCCGGCATGGACAAACACTGGGTTTCCCTGTGGATTCAGATGACTCACATGATACAAAACCCATAACTCAAGGAAACTATTTTAGCTTGTAAAAGTTCTTTTCAGTGCAACTATACAAGTTAGCATGTGTGTTTTACACACCTCCAAGGTCTGCATCAGGTTTGGTTTGATGGCATCTTTCATTAGCACAGCTAGAGCACCACTCACGCCCTATAAAGAAAAACAATAATTCATTACAGGAGCCTTGCTTCCACAATACAGAATGTCCCATCATAGAGGAGAGTCCAGACCACTGACCAGGTCCTCGGTGGTGATGGGCTGTCCGTCGCGGCTGGTGGCCACGATCATCTTGGCCAGGCGCTGACGCATGTCCTGCAGGCTGGTGGTGAGGGCAAGCACCGCCATGATTTCACTGGCCACAGTGATGTCGAACTGGGCCTGGAGGACAGAGAGACAAATGGATGTCACCCTATATATATATATATATATATATATATATATACATATAAAAATTCACTTTCAAATTGGGTGTGTTGTATTGCTACCTACACAACCACTGGGTGGAGCCAAAGAAACTGTCTAATAGAAACTTTGTGGATCTCATGTCTTTACCTCTCTCGTGAATCCCTTTTCAGTTGGCGACTGTCCGATCGTGATCTTCCTCAGGAACCGATCGTTGGTATCCAACACTAAATTGACACGCAATGACCAACACACTCACAATTGCTAAATGGCAGATTTAATGACAATAGAATGTCATGAGGATTAAAAGACTTCATACCTCTTTGCCAGGTGACAGAGCTTGGGTCCATGTCCAGGCGGGCAAAGCGGGTAATCTCTTCTTCTGTCAGAGTGGAGGGATCTGTCTTTTCTATGCCCAGTTTCTAAACAAATACAGAAAACGTATGTGTGAGATGCATAACATACTCTGGAATTTGTCAAAACCTACAAGTGCGTGGCACAAAACTTACTTTCAGTCTGTTGATCTGGATGGGGGAGAACTTCCTTTCTTTTCCATTAAGCGGGACCAAGCGATTATACAGAGCCTGAGGGAGCATACAGAGAGAAAGATAACTGTCATTATCCATTTCTTTACAAAAAGTGTATTTTCTTGTATAGCACTGAAAAAATAGAGTACCAACCTTGTCAGATTGTGTAGACTCGTGGAAGATGCGAGCATCGATGGCCGCAGCAACCAAGTTGTTGGCAGCTGTGATGGCGTGGATGTCGCCGGTAAGATGGAGGTTGAACTAAATATAACAGACTCGTTAATTAGTGCAAATTTTCCTTTGGTAATTCTAGCTGCCTAGTTTCTAACTTGACACAGCAATGTAGTACCTCTTCCATTGGAATGACTTGAGAATATCCACCTCCTGCAGCACCGCCTGCAGACAGAAGACAAAACTACAGATATATTATACACACACACACACACACACACACACACACAAGTATAGGACTCGGAAAAACGGATCGTAAAGCTGTGCAACCTTTAACTGAGTGTACATTATTCCAAAGCTCACCTTTGATGCCGAAGGTGGGTCCCTGAGAAGGCTGTCGGACACAAGCAAACGCATTGAGCTTTATGTGGGCTCCCAGGGCCTGGACCAGGCCGATGGTGGTGGTGCTCTTTCCTTCACCCAGAGGGGTGGGTGTAATGCTGCAGACAGAAAAGCTCATCAGCATGGAACATATTCAATAGCAGGGTCCGAATTCAGAATTTAAAATTCTGCTGCATACCCGGTGACCACCACATATTTGCCGTCTGGCTGGGCCTGCAGGCGTTTGATGATACTCAGCTGAACCTTGGCCTTAGTCTTGCCATAAAGCTCCACCTCATCTGACAGCAAGCCCACCTCTCTTGCCAGACAGTCGATAGGCTTGGGCATGCAGGAGCGAGAAATCACAATGTCGCTGTTGGGAGTTATAAAGACAACACACAAAATCATTTTTTCATCCAACCAGAGGAGGAATTGGCTGAGGACTGAGACAACAAGCCCATTCAGACAGCTTTTAACGTGAGGCGAAGAATTTAACCAGTTTAACCAATTAAACTCTTCTTGCGTGTGGATTGACCAAATCTTTCAGGGACAAAGTTAACAGAGCACATGACAGCGAGAAGGGGAAAATAAGGAGACAAACCTTGGCACAGGCTTTTGCAGGTTGAGTTTGGTGTAAGAAATGTTCCACTTCCCTGTTCGGTGGCTCTCCAGGAAACGCTTTGCACTCAACACTGTGTTCTACAAACACACACACAAAAGTCATTCTTTTAACATCTAGGGTACATGACGCAAAAGAAAGAATTCATTGCTATTTCCTCATCTGGATAAAGAGTGTACATTTTTAGCCTTTAGCCTATTTTCACGTAAGTATGCTAACATTGAAAATTAGAAAATGTCAATTATTGCCAAAATAGATTTTAGTTGAGGATTTCACTCTTCGGATGGACCTTACCGCCATCAGCATGGCCACAGTCATGGGTCCCACACCACCGGGCACAGGAGTGATGAAGCCGGCCTGCTCCTTGGCTGAGGCGTAGTGGACATCACCCACCACCCGCTTCCCACTTGCTTTAGTCTCATCTAATAGACACAGAGAGAAACTTTGAGGTAAATGCCACTTATCCCTCTGAATAACTAATTTAGGGCTGGGACGATTCGTCAACGTAATCAGTTACGTAAATGTCTCAACACAAATAATTTGCATTGATGCATAGAAATCCAAAAACAACATGGCTGCCTCCAGCAACAGCGCTGGGTATATGTCCTCCACTGACTTGAGCGTAAGCTAAACTGTCCCTGCTAAACTACTCCCATCTGTAGCACTGTCTTTGATAATTGCACAACCAGGCCAGATTGTTTCAGATATCTTATGAGTCCTTTATAACGTCAGTTATAATGGCCCACGTATTGAAAAATGTTGGGTTTAAATTAGGCGCGGGCTCGGAATTCCAGTTGTGTGTCGGGGTGGGCTCGGGTCGGGCTCGGGTCGGGCTTAGGTCTGCATGATTTGGGGAAAAATAAATAAAATCAGATATCAAAATTCTCTGCCACGATTTTTTTTCCTCACAAAGTGTAATGTTTATTGCACACATGAACCATGAAAAAACAAAACAAATTGGCAGTACTAAACACAGATTTGTTTTGGCACCTATAGCACATTGTGCATCACCACAAGCCTGTAAACATAGAGTCTTCAATAAAGAGAAGGGAGAGCATTTCAGCACTTGGGAGCGCTTTAAAACCTATTTTACACAGTCTATGTTTAAAGCTCAAAGAAGAAAGAAGTAGCATTTGTGATACAGTTGGCTCGTAAAAATGAAATGAGAATGGAAGATATTACAAAAAACAAAATCGTGATCAGGGTGAGTCGAGATTTTATAACGATTAATCGTGCAGGCCTAGTTGGGCTTGATTTTTTGGACCCGATCTAAGCTTTACTCCCAAGCATGTGCGATTATCTACGCAATAATAACAATAATAATAGATTTTATTTGTAATGCACTTTACATTTGGAGCAAATCTGAAAGTGCTACAGTTAAGATCATAAAAGCATGGTAAAAACATCAAAGAACAAGCCTAACTGCAGAGCACGTAGCCAAGCTCACATTTCTCCACAGCAATGCAATGAACTGTTTCTTCAACATATACACATGGAGACAGAGAAAAATGTCACTTTTTTTACTGTAAGCTTAAAGAGAGAAGAGACAAATATAATGACTAGGCCTAAGCCTTTTCATTATTTTACCTATTACTGTACTGCAAATACAGGCTACTCTTTTTGCACTTGCTCTGTTTACTTTAAGTTTTTATTTTTGTATTCCTCCTGAAAGTGAGTTTATTTTGTTGTTGGATTGATAGCCTACATCTGGCTTCAGGTTGCACTACAAATTAATTTCACTTGAACGGTGCAGTGTGTTTTAATAATAATTTTAATAAAAAGAGAATCTGAAAAAAGAGAATTTGAACCTTATTGAAAAACTTCAAATTAAGATAATTAGATTAATTGTTTAAAAAAATAATCATTTGGGACAGCCCTAAACTAATTAAACCCCAGAATGCCTTGACTAAAGCAGACTGAAAAGCCTCAGCAACGCAGAGTCAAACCTGGAATGTGGTTGATGCCACAGTCGATGACCACTGCTCCCTTCTTGATCCACTCTCCTTTCACCATCTCTGCTTTCCCGATGCCAACAACCAGGATGTCTGCTTTGCTCACCTGGACAAAGACAGCGATGGACATTAGTGAGCGTTTCATGAATAAGGGAGTAGCATGAGTAAAAATGTTGGTAGGCATGGTGGTCATTTATTTTATGATATCACAGAAAGTTTCAAAATGTGGTTATTGTTTATGCCACGCGATTGCAGCAGAGATTTGCAATTCCCTGCGTGTATTGGTCTGGGCACACATAATGGCTGATGGGAGTACACTCCTGAAACTATGTTTAGATATGGGTTAGGTGGGGGGGGGTTACTGTTGTACCTCTCCAGGCAGATCAGCGGTTTTAGAGTGGCAGGTGGTGACGGTGGCGTGGTTCCACAGCAGCAGGTCGTGCATCGGTGCGCCCACAATCTTACTGCGACCAATCACTACTGCTTTCTTTCCTGCCACAGACACACCTGTAGAGAAGAAGTAGATCAATCAATTTATTCTGGTCTTATTCAAGTTTTCACAGCACGGATGTTTATTTGCTTAGCATTAAATGTTTTGGGGTGTTAAATGTTGCCTTTACCAGTCTGTCTGATCAACTCCATGCAGCCGTTTGGTGTGCAGGGGGATGAAGCAGTCGCCCAGGTCCCCACGTGACAACTTCCCTGCATTGATACTGGTCAGTCTGTAAATGCATCAGAACACAGTGAACATTGCAAATTCAAGCTGTTTAAATTATCCAAGAGTTTTTTTTCTTCTTTTAACCAGACTCAAAGAAAGAAAACAAGCACAAATAAGCAAACGTTAGAAGGGAGAACCCTGATCTTTTGTTCATGTCTGTACCTACCCGTCGACATCCTTCTCTGGGGCCACTGCGTTGGTGACCTTCTCCGTGTCCATCTTGTGGTTCGAATCTAAGGGCAGCTGCACAATGAGGCCGTGGACAGACGAGTTCTCATTCACCTCTGTGATGCTGTGAAGAACCTACAGACAGACATGCAGCATTTACACTCTGAGGTACTCTCAGCTTGTCATTTGTCGTGTGTGTGTGTGTGTGTGTGTGTGTGTGTGTGTGTGTGTGTGTGTATAAAAGCTGGGCAGAACTTAATACTTCAAATCCATTCTCACCTCCTCCTCTGTTGCAGTCTTGGGAAGTCTCATATGTGTGGCATTTATTCCGATCTGTGTACAGAGAAGAAGAATTACACCGGGAGTTAGGGCTGATTGCAAACAGTATACAGTTGAAGTGTGGTGTACAAACTGAACGTAAATTATCTTTTTACCTCTGCTGCTGCCTTCAACTTCATGCTGATGTACAGATTTGAATCGTCGCGGTCTCCAACCTGCAAAACACACAAAGCATCACTTCACCTGCCTATATGAAGGAATGGCCACCCAACTGTTGATGACAGAGCATTTCCATAAATGTCTCCATCTACAACAAGGGGCCTTCAGTGGAACACAGTTAAACACTCTATGCAGGGGCACAAAATGGCACATGTGACCAAAGCCCACGAGAAAAAAAACATGGCAAAATTAGCAAACAAAACAACCAAAAATGTGCTTTTATCCCAATACGTTCTAGTTACCAACTTACACTTACCTGTAAAACCACTAGCCCAGGTCTGAAGTTTGGGTCCTGAAGCTTCATCTGCTCCACATCCTTCTTCAGACGCTCCCTCACCTGCCTGAGAACACAAGACAACTAAATAAAACCCAACTGGATTTCCAATCTCTATGCAGTGACAACCATTATAACACAGAAAAGGGATAGGACCGTATTGTACACAGGCCACATGCCTCACCCATACCCCTCCTTTGCAATTGTTACAGTGTCTCATTGTGAAATTGGTCACAATTTTCCAATTCCCAGCCCATGACTGTACATGCAAAGCCAGATCATTAGAAAGTCTTATCTTTGGTCTCTGTCTTTGCTTTATCTTTATTTGTTTAATGCAGTGGAGGTGGCTCTGTTCCAGATGAACAAATACTACAGGAGATTAGGCAAAGTCAACACAACCAATCAAAGCAGCAGTGGCAATTGGAGCAAGCATAGGACTCAAAATCCATTTTAAGATCTAGAATGTCTGTCTAAACAATGTTTAACTCTGATTGCTTCTCTTCACATAATCAACTACACAACAAATAGGCTTGATTGATCTCATCAACTGTTACTTAAGAAGCTCTAAAGATACACTGACGATCTGACTGACTAAACAGATTTAGATTGAAGCATGGTATCTTTTTGAATCACATGAACTTCATTAGCAATGATAATGGAACACACCACGTGATTCCTATTGATTATGGATGTGTGACACCAATTGGAACTATTTTTCAAGTAACCTCGGAGTGTTTTTAAACTAGTTAGCCTTAATAACCTAAAACGCTGGATTATATTATGGTCAAGCACAATTTAAAACATCAGGCATTCCAAAGGCAATAACACCTTAGCCTTTCTAAAGAATATGCAAAAGAAAACAATGACAATACACATGTTAATCGATATAGTGGAAATAATACATAACATAAACCTACTGTTGAAAATGTTACGGTAAATTATTTTACACATGACCTGAAAGATAATGCTTTTTATTTATTCACAAAGGAGTCCAGAGAAACATAGGGCTATCAGTAAAAATATCATCATTCCCAGACTTCATAAAACCAATCATTACATATTACATCACAACAACACTTCTAATCTGATCTGATACTCAGATTAGGAGTCTTCCTGCTTACTGATCAACTAGGCCCATATTCCTATAAACTTTAATGGATAATGACTGTAAACCCCCCCCCCCCTACTGAAGGGACAGCAGATCTGTGGCTTTAATTTAACTAATGAGTACTGTGAGGCATTAATCACGGTGCAGGCTGGCATGTCTTGTGACAAGCACATGCAACTAAATTAAAAGGTTTGCCACTTTGCCAAAAACATTCTCGCAAACTACAATATGAGCAGTATTTATTTATTAATTCAAACTTTGAACTATTAAAGACACAATAAACTCATTTGCAGATTGTACTCAACTATTAAAACAGTAACGACTGTTAAAACGTTAGTTTGGGGTTTCTAAGTTTCATAAGTGGTGTGTGTAGCCTCATCACTTGAGGTCAGTGGACCAATAGGGCAAAGATTATATTACACCCCCACAGCTTCTTACATAATGCTGCAGGATTTGCAACTATTCCAAAATGTTTAATGATATAGTGAACTTTATGGATTACCACTAGATTATAAATGCGACATCACAAGTCAGTGCATTGAGTGTGGACACATTTAGAGATAACTGTCAGGAGACAAATACCCCATGCCACTTGAGAAAGTGTCCACTGTGATTTCTCAGCTCGCTATCCACATTATATCCACAGTATAAAAAAAACACCTGCTAGCACACTTCATTCACGTGGCCAGCATCATGTACAATAATTAAGTTATTATGTCGTGTTTTGCTGTCAGCATGAACATGAACAAGAGCAGTTTCTCCAAAAAAAATAACTGCATGCAGATCGCGCATAAGGCTGGGATCGTAAAGAATAACGTTAGCTATAAAGCAACCGTTAACTCAATTGGGTAGTTTACGTTAGCTGAATAGTTAGCCAGTAACATTAGATAGACACGTGTCTCCAGGCTGGTTATAGCTATTTGGCTCTATGTGCATCAATAAAAAACTATGATACTTACCCTGAAACCTCTTTCCCGCTTATGATTTGAGCTGACATCTTTTGGTACTGTGGTCTAATGGTGTCGCCTGCACACGAGCTGCCTGCCAAGAAGAGGAGTGCGGTGCGGTGAGTACTGCCAAAAACTTAGCTAAGTTTGTCAAGAAGCGTTTGGACTAAAGGGGGTGGCGCAGGCTCTATTCACAAATCCAGCACGAAGGTTGAAATCAGCGCATTAACTTTCAGGAATAGCGTCAAACGTAGAAATTTCCCTCGCCAGTGGGCATGACGATTGAGAAGGGCGTGTCTATTGTCAACTCTGACAGCCTATTAAAACCTGTTAGTAGAACCCCTAAACCAATAGCATTCACAGTTCTGCTATCCCGTCCACGAGAAGTGGGGGAATGGGCGGGTTTTCAGTGGGTGTAATTACGTCAAGAACCAGCAGAGGACAGCACTGTATTTACACACCGTCAGCGTTAGCAGTCAAAAACTCTACAGCAGTGTTTATATGGGCCCAACTTGACGTTTGATCGGAATTGTTTTGATCCTTACCAAGCTGTATCACTCAGGAAATCACCAGAAAGTGCTAGAAAATATTCTAATTACATATCTGGCTTTAAGTCCGGCGTAAGACATGAAGAAATATAGAGAGCAATGGAGAGTAGATTCTGTGTTTTGAGCGACGCCGAAGACCTCCAATCGCTAATTTCAAACACTGAGAACAATCTCCACTTCGAAAGGTAAATTGATAGCAGCTGCTAATTTGTTAAGCTAGCGGTCTTTGGGGGTCCCTGTCTATTCCCTGCAGGATAAGTGGACGTTAATTACTTGTCTATTGCGTGGCTTGTTTTGTTATTGCAAGCTAACTACACCTATTTGCATAGCCATAGTTTGTGTTGAGGCCGCAGTCCATATCCATCAGTGCAACAAACTACACACATTCAACCACCTCTTTCTAAGCATCATGCTAACTCATATGTCTCATTAGATCTAAGACACTGTTTGAAGAAATCCGTGCCTCCATCAACAACAATGACGAAGAGGACCATTCCTTCTGGAGGCCTGTGCTGCCCTGGGGGGGGCGTCTTCGCCATTAAGGCAGGACGAAAAGCCATATCATGCACCCCTTTGTACGTCAAAATCAACCTAAAAAACACCTGCACCATCGATGGCTTCCTTATGATCCTGTATGTGATACTGCGGGACAACCAGGGTTTTCCCAGGGAGCTGGCTGTCTTCCTGGGCAAGCACTTTGTGGAGTATTTCCTCTCCCTGATGGACTCCTGTGACTACACCACAGTGAAGATGCTGTGGATCTGGGACAGGATGTCTAAAAGACAGTACCGCTCTAAGATCCACCAGGCAGCACTAGAGATTGACCTGTTTGGTAACGAGCATGAGAACTTCACAGAGAACTTGGAGAACCTAATGTCCACTATTCAGGAGAGTCTGTGCACCAACTGGAACTGCCCGGCCCACTTCCAGGAGTTCATCAAGACTACAATCAACATCAGGTATACTGCGCACAGGCGGTTTGATATCATGATGCTACAAAGTGAACTCTGTCCAACTTTCCCCAACGTTTCATTCTGTTTCAAAACTCAGAACAGGTTTTGCACCAGCTGTCTTTATCTTGTGTTGTTCTATATTAAATGTTTATTTTCACCCCTTGACATATTAAACTGGAAAACTAAAACCTGTTAAGGTCACATAAAGACCATGCATGTATCGCTGTTGCCACCTATTTGTGTGTATGCATACAATTAAGATTCTTAATTTTCTTTGGAGGTATTTTTCATTTTACAAAGTAGCTCAGGGATATTAAATGTTTGTTTTTGGATGGTATACTTGATTTTCATTTCTTATGATTTTCCTGTGACATTTTTCCTCCAGCCCTCCTCATGAGCTGCCTCAAAGAGACCCCATTCAGTCGGCCGTCGACGAGTTCTTCTGCCCCAAACTCCTACTTTGCTCAGAGTTGGGGTGAGACATAGTGACAGCGTTCATCATCTTCTATTTCTGTCCAGTCCTATTCCACTTCCTTACAAAATTGATCATCTTTTTTTATCAGGTGTGATGGTCTAAGGGAGTTCTCTCAGAGGGTTTTCTGCCATGGTCCCCCACCCTTTGTCATTCTCAACATGCAGCAGTGGAAGTCAGAGGAGCTGTCCTATGTCCCTTATCATCTGGCTCTTTGCCAACACAGGTATGGAGCTTCCAGTGTGTTTTGGCTAGGTAAACGGGACCATGCCTTAGCCACACTGTGTTGGTAGTAAAAGCAACAAGAGATACAAGCAGGAAGACTTTCTCCACATCACTATACAAAAAGAAGGCTCATTTTAGAAATATTAGTCAGTTGAAAGACAAGCTTAAAAAAACTGGCTAATTAAAACTCAACCTTCCGATTAAAAAAAAAAAAATGACAATTTTTTTCCCACAGGCTTCACCCCTGCAAGATTTTGGATTATCTACTACCAATACTGCTTTTTCTTCTACACATTCTTATCTTGCCTCTCTTTGTGTCCTATCCAAGTGAAAAATATTTTATTTATGCTCTTAATTTTAGTTTCCTGGACAGTATATGGTGATATAACTCTTTTCTCCACAGATACTTACTAGAGGGTGCCACACTCTTCAACAAGGTGGAGCATCACTACTCTGCAGCCTTCCAGATAGACGGCTGCTGGATGCACTATGACGGTCTGAGGAGTGACAATTTGATCCTGTTACACAAGCCACCAGAGCTCCTGCTGCTGTCTTCTCTGGTCTACATCCGTGCCTCCGACAAGTGAACTTATGTTTATCACACAGATGAGCAAGCATTGATTCATTCATCCAGCCTTCCTGCAATTATTATGTCATAACCCCATGGCTGGCGTAACATTACTGTAATCATGTTTCTCTACTTATCGCATCGTTAGTTTTTTTTCTTCCTGTCAGCTGTTCAGCCGTTCTCGAATACTTGCAGAAAGATTACTGTGCTTAATGGAGAGGACTTCTTTTTGGGCATGCTTGGAATCCAAGAATATAATGGACTATAATAGTTCCAGGTTGATATGCATAGTAGCAGTAAGTAATACACATCGTATGCATATACCCAACGTACGTTACCCAACATACAGGGAGATTGATGATTTTACAAAACACCATGGTAAATTTACACTCTGAAGGTGCATTTGCTTTTAATCAGCCTTGTATAGATGACATTAACTGAATACCACATTTCCATCAAAATTGCAAAGTGTGCAATTTTGGCAGTTTAGTTTTACATGTATGCGTATCAGCCCTTTCGTTAAATTAAACGGGTATTTTTTTCTATTGTCAATGTGGTCTGAGCGGATAAGAAACAACCAAACAAAGCCAACATCTGTCAGGTTAAGTTGTTTTTTGTTAGGATGCTTAAATTAGAGGCAAGCGTTTAATATAATGAGTGAGTGAATGTTAAGAATACCAAATTTTTAAATGATATATAAAGGTTGAGGGCAGACTCTTTTCTGACACTACAAGTTTAAATATTACTGCCCATACCAACAAATTGAAGCACTTTAACTCTAGCTCAGCACACACTGCAGTCACAACAGGTAATGCCCAATTACATGTTTGTTTTTTTAATAAAGGTTTTAACCTTAAAGAATAACTGGTATCACACAGTGCCTCTGCCAGGGTCAGTTTACGAAAGTGAATCATTTCGAGTATAAATCCTTGATCATGATCAGTTGTCAGTTGCTGTTTTTCTATTCAGAATACAAATACAAACATATTTGAATATACTGGTATTGATTTATTTTTGTTGCACTTGCATTGCATGGGAGTGTAAAACAAGAGCCACATAAAAGCAGACGGTACCTTTCAAGGCAGGCATTTATTTTAAACTGGGTACAACTGCACCACACAAACAGACTAAAATGTCTTCAATCAAAACATGACAAAATGTGAAAAGCTACTGTTTCTACACCTAAGGTTATCTTGTACTTCCAGTATTAATCCACAGGATAGAAAATTCAAGATCATCATCATCTTTACTCAAGCCACACAATGGGAAATGTAAAAGAAGCAGAGTGGTCATTTGCTTAACGTTGACATCAGTTTCAAAGAATTTTTCTTTCAGACACAAACAGTGGCAGTCCATTGCAGACCAAGGTGTTAGTCATCCAACTGCTTTCTTTGAACAAGCACTTTGGTGAGAGTGGTGGCAAAAACATGACATTGATTAGGCCATAATGAAAATACATACAAACTTGATTTTAACATCCCTTCTTTTTGCAGATTAACGTTTGCAGATTTTCTTCGTCTCTCAAATGGATTAAAGCAATTAATATACACCTCAGAAATCATGACACTTTACATAACATTGATGCTAGAGGAATCATGGCTGTAGCACATAATTACGCCTGCGTGATTTGTGCCATGGCTGTTAAGTGACCAACAAAATCTAGTACAAAACAATTAGCAAACAAAATCAGGTTACACAACATAAATACAAATTATAAATACAAAAAAGTCATTCACATCTTTCTAAAATAAAATGAAATATTTGCAGAAATACGCTTAGCTTGCTTATGCTTTACTTTTAAAAGTAAAGGAAAGAACTCTATATAGTGATGCAACTAATTAAATGTCTCACCAATTTGCAAGGCAAACATTTAAGTCCCCATCTGTAGTAATGGTTTCCCTAATCATTTCACAAACACATGAAGTTTGGAGTACAAGTGGACAAGCACATATCCTGTTTAACGTTTACAAGACTTGTGGTGAAAGTGACAGAATTAAAAAAAAAAAAAAAGTGTATACCTCAAATTTGGCCCTTTATCATAATTAATGCAATGATATTGAGCAACCCATCTGAATCTGCCTCAATAAACATATGCCTTGTACAAATGACCCAGCACAACAAAATGGCAACATAAAATGCCTTGTAGGATGAGGCAAAGTCAATGGTCCCATTTGATGTTTCATTAGATGTCAACATTACCAGCCAACAGTGTGAATCAACAAACATGCCATGTTCTGTTACAGCAATATGAGATGCCTTGTCTTTTAAAGAGACAAAAACACACACACAAAAGAGAACAGAAGTCTTATTGCATTATCTAAATGCCATTATCCCAAATTAAAGCATATGTACAAATTACAATATGTATCAAATAGTTTGTAAGTGCAATGCAGAGCTTGGTTAAAGTTTCCACTTATGTGCAAACATCAGTGCACAAAGCAACTCAAACTAGAACAGAAAGTGACTCAACAAGACACACCACACCTATCCTTTCTAGTCTAGTGCCCTCTATTGCTGTGCATTGCTTGACCTATCCATTAGCCTAACCCAAGGCTGCACAGAGCCTGGGGAGCACTCTGGTCGCTCTCCTAGAACACAGGACTGGTGACAGTGGGAACATGGCCCGAGTTGGCTGGCACAGCCCTTGGTGCTTTATCATCCCATCTCCATAGGACAGCATAGAAGAATATCATGCTAATACATTGGCAATAAGGACAGGAACATGTTTTAATTGTGGCACACAAGGAAGCTGTTTGTAGCACAGGAGGTGCAAAAGATGCAAAAACAAAAGTTCATGTTTTGGCACTTCACAAGAAGTTGTGAATGGATTACCTTAAACCTGAGCTTGCAAGCAAGACCATGGCTACATGAGAATCACATGTTTGGTAGGGAGTTGGTGAGTGAAAAGAGGAGACTTTGACCCAATCTCAGGCAGAAAAAGTTATGTTCATAGCCAACATTGTACCAGGAACAGGTATGGAGACAATGACAAAGCATGCTCAGATCCAGCAACAGGGCCGATGTAAGGAAGCAGAATGCTAACTAGGATATATTTTAAAAGGAAAACTCAAACCGAACAGTGCTAACTTTCTGACTTTTTAGAGATTTATGAGGACAGAAGTTTGCAGTTTTCCAACCACAGGCTTCCATTGCAGTAGGAATTTATTTTATTGCATGGTTGGTGGCCATTCAATTATACGCATTCAAATGCGCCTACTAACTACCATCTTACACAGTAGTAAGTAACAGAGCTTGACCTAATTGTGTGAGGCAACACAGACAAACAGCTGATCCTGAATCCTAAATATAGCACCAGTTGGTATACTGTACGGACCAAAGGGTGAAAAAAGAAAAAAGGGCCATGGTCAATTTCAACTAAAGAGTAGCAAGTGCACGACCTGACCTTTGGAAGATGTAACAGAAGCTAGAAGATGGAGATTTATTTTTATATGGCTCTGAGGATGAAGCAGAAACTAAGTGATAAAAACTCAGTCACTCAGCTCTACAATGAACCTCAGAATCAAACTACACACACATCCGCACGCACACTAGTGACCCAGTGCAGAAAGACATTTTACAGGCAATGCACTAGAGGATATATTCCATATATTTTATTTAGACTATTTACGAGAGAAAAAGGCAGCCCTTTTTGAAAATATAAAGATTACAACTTCTTTTTTGTGAAGCACTGATTTTGATGCAGAACTCTTGCGTCGACGAGTCCAAGCATCAGCTCTGCACCCAGACACGTTAACAAAACAAACAATCCTTTCTGACATGCATGTGCCTCTTGAGCATACACACAGACATACACACTACATGGCCAACAACCACATATTCATACAAAAACACCAGCCAACTGCGGTGTTCTACAAAATCTGAACACATGGTTCCAGCTGCAGCAGGGAAATTAATAAAAAAAAAAGATTAGCGTGTTAAACACAATTAATGGCATTAAGGAAAAAAAAAATCTGCTAACATAACAGAATTTTGAAACAAAAGTGACAAGTTTTCTCCCACAATCCTCTGGGGAAATGGCTCAGAGTTCTCATTGTGGTCCAGCAGCAGTAGCGGTCATCTCCTAGTGCCAGTGACAACAGCTGTCTAATGATCTTCCTCTCTGTTCCGCACAACTTTGCAGCTCTTTCTCATCTCTGCAGCCATGTCTGTGGTCCCCCTCTAGCCAGCCAGCTAGCCCGGCACATCCATCCACTCAGTAGGCTCCCTCTCCTCTGGTGTTCACGGTGTGCAGTGCTCCTCTACACCTGGAGGATGAATGTGGGGTAGGAGGAGGAGACAACAAAAAAGAAACGTCTTTGTGTCTAAGTTCTCTTATTGGGTCCTAGCTGGCTGGGCCATGGGTCAAAGGGCAGTCAGACCAAAGTTGCAACGGCAATACATCATGCCGCTCGAGTCCAACCAGCTGTCTGAGATGGGGTCATAGCGCTGGACAGTGTTCAGGTAGGACGATCCGGAGTGACCTCCTACCACATAGAGGTAGTTGTCAACGATGGCAGATCCCACACCTGAAAAAAAAAAAAAAATGTAAGTCATATATAGCTAAGTAATTACATGAATGTCTCACTATTTTGTAGATGCAGCTAGCTCAATACTTTCAAATGATAGGGGTGGGACAGGCCTCACAATACAATATCACCACAATACTTGTCACAATTTGATATTATTGTGATTTTAAACATATTGCAATATTGGGCGATGTATTGTAATTTATTAAATTTCTTCCAACCTCAATTTTCCCCCCCCAATTTTAAATTATGTCTCCAAAAAGGAAACTTTGTCAACATTGTTTTATTTAAAAAGACACATCTCTGTTTGTTCATATCACTTCAATTTTATTGCTACAAAATGGAAATGGAAAATATCGCGATACTATGCTGTATCGATTCTTTCCCCCACACCCTTACCAAATGATACAGAGTCTGCATGAACAGGCCAAAACAACTTTTTATTGAAGCCTGTATGTGTAGTCTCTTTAGATAATACCACTAGGGGTAGCCAAAATCCAATTTGCAAATCGTACAAATAGGGGATTAGCAAGGGAATGATGTAAACTCACCAGTGCGTGGTTCGTTCATTGGTCGACAGGCTGTCCACTGGTTCTGATGTGGATCATACCTCTCAATGCTAGACAGGTGTGACACTCCATTATGTCCGCCCACCACAAATATGAAGCCGAGCATGACGCCTACTCCAAAGTTGATCCGCTTATCTGCCATGGGGGCTACCATTTCCCAGGCATCTTTGCTGGTGTCGTACCGCTCTACACTGTGTGGAGAAGATGCAGCATAATTAACAAAATGCACACAATGGTTAAAAAAAAATTTTAAAAAGTCTAAATGTAAATAGATCAGACATCCCAGCACTCTGCAATTTCTCAACGGGTCCCCAGCCAAATGTTGTAATGATTTACTAGTTTCAAAAAACTCTTATTTTTATATTATACAGGCACTAGGGCTGGGCGATATGGAGAAAATTAAATATCCCAATATGTTTTACCAAATACCTTGATATCGATACCACAACAATATTGTAGTGTTGACTAACGGTGCTTTCACAAAATATTTACACAATGAGAGTTTTGATAAATCATTAGTAGCAGCAGTTAGAACAGTCTGGTAAGTCCAGAAAATGACATCACTTTACTGTAATTCAGTCTTTACAACCAGGAAAAGACAACACTTATGTCATATTATGATATTCAAGTAATCTCATAACACGATAGACCTAATATCAATATACAGCCCAGCTCTAACAGGCACTGGTGTAACAATATAATTGATGTGGTATGCTTTGGGAAATGATGAAAAGTGTTGTTATGTTATGTATATGCAATTTGTAATTATTAGTCTACGACATACAAAAACGCCTATGTACTCCTTCAAATGTTGCATTTCAGTTCAAAAGCAGCTAACCAACTTCACATGAAAATTTATTTTAGCCATATATAGTACTTAATTGGACCGATATTTAGTCATTTGAATACTATTTAAAAAAAAAAAAGAGAACAGTTCAGGTGGTCTGATCTGAAGTAACCAATGGCAGTGGTAAATTACCAAATTTGACCAGAGTCAAATGAACCCTCTGACAGCAACTGGAACACTAGCAATCAGGGATTGTTTTGCAGTAAGCAAGGACATAAAAGCCATTGGGGAAAGAAAAAAATAGTCCCCAAAGATTCTCTGTCCAAAACACATTCTCCTGAGGGGTTTCAGGAGTCAAGGAAACAAGCAACACTGTGTGTTGCTCACTAGAGATCCACAGCAGAAACAGAAGCAGCACACAGTTGGGCACCCTCCCCATGAAACTTCTGTTATGGCTCCTCCTCACACACTGACAGGGCCCTGGTCCCATCCTTCAATTGCTTACCAGTTCTTTTAAGTTACTAACAAGACCTTGAGAGGGAACACCAGCTTAGGAGGTCTAAAAGGAGGTACAAGCTTTTAAAAAATTAAACAAAATAAAAAAAAAAGGTGTGGTAGGGCACCATGTTGATCCTATGTGGCATTCTGCAGTCTTCACATTGTACAGAAACTTCAAACAAAGGGGTTACAGTTAGGGCTGCACAATTAATCGAGTTTTAAATCATGATCACGATTTTGAATTCCCACATTCAAATTTGCGTGATCGAGCAATTTTTTTTTTAAATGCGTAATTTCATAGAACGCTCCGGGTTTTTTTGAAAAGCCAATCTACCGCTCCATAAACCCCTGTCTGATCGTGTGCCAGTCAGAGTTGTTCCCTGCACCGCGCAGCTTAGTTTCTAGATGTAGACAGTCACAGAGGACAGAGTAACGGGAGGAAAATTCAACAGATAGCAGTCGGTTATACGTCGGCCTCAAGGTTTACCAGTTTACCAGTAAACGCAACATTTTGTCCCGTCTGTGTTGTTTTTCAGACAACAGCAGTGACCAGTGCTAGTTAGTGTCTGTTAGCTCACAGGGCTCTAGGGCGCGAGTAATATTTTTCCTCTAGGTCACACCGGTGCACCTAATGTCCTCACATCCGCTGCAATGTTGTTTATATGTAGATACAGTATGGTTTAACTTTGCATTACATGACCCATTTCTTCTGTAAAGTCGTGCCTGTGTTTGGATCTCTCCTCTAGTCTCTCTCCTCTTACTCTCCGCGCATCCCCGCCACACAGCGGCGCCGGTCCACACTGCTGACATTTGTCCACAGTTTTAATTGTTAACACAGCTGTATATTGTTAAGCATGAGAGGCAAAACTGTATTTGTACCAGTGTTTCCGCTGGTAACTCTGCTATCGCGGCCGCCACAGCGAAAACACAGAAGAAGTTATTGAATGAAACTAACTTCAGTTTGCAGAGTAATAGCGTGTGAGACGGAGCTGCTGGACCTGCAAGAGTTGTGACCCATGGCCAGAATATCATAGTTCATAAAATTGCAGCACAGTGACAATACAGACATTTCATACACACGATGTGTTTAACTCTGCTGACCCGCCATTTGACCTGTGCTGGACCCATTCATAATGGGTCAGCTGTCACTCTGTGAGTAGCGACACACACACACTTTGTGACAGCTAGACAGCATTTGTGACAATAAAATAAAAAAATAGCCTTTGTGACAATAAAATATGTTTTGGTTAAAATCAACAAATAATTGTGATAATTAATCGTGATCACAATATTGATCTAAATAATCGTGATTATCATTTTGGCCATAATCGTGCAGCCCTAGTTACAGTTGAAGAGAAAGAAATGTACCATATACTACACAGAACTGGGCAGCTCCAGAATGAGTCAGTGCCTTGCTAATAACTGGGCAAGCCGGGGCGGCCTATAGCTCACTCAGTAAGTTCGCTCGCCCCATGTTGGCTGAGTCCTGCAGCGGCCCGGGGTTGAATCCAGCCTGCGGCCCTTTGCTGTGTGTCGTCCCCCAACTCTCTCTCTCCCCCTTTCACATCTGTTAACTATCTCTATCTAATAAAAGGGCTAAACCTGCCCCCCCCCCAAAAAAAAAAAAAAAAAACTGGGCAAGCTACAGGACAAGATATATATTAATAACTAAACATTTTCCATTCCTAATGTTTAACAGCCCATTACATACAGTAAATTTTCACAGGTAAAACAAAAAGATCATATCCACTCTCAGTTGTATTACCTGTTCATATGGGCTGGGCCATAGCCTCCAATAGCGTACACCATGCCATCCAGCACAGCAGTGGCAAAGCAGCTGCGGGACTTGGTCATGGGTGCCACAGGCTGCCACTCCTTCAACTTGGGGACATATTTCTCCACCGACTGGAGGTAATATTGGCCGTCATAGCCTCCAAGGGCATACAGCTCGCCCGCCAGGACCACCACACCGAGTGTGCTGCGGCACTCAGCCATACGCTCCACAGAGGACCAGGTGTTGCTTTCGGGGTCCCAGCTCTCCACTGTGCTCTCGTGTCTCCGATAGCTAATGCCCTGTCTCATGTGTGTGGCAATGCCTCCCACCACATACACCTTGTGGTTCAGCACTGCTACTCCAAATTCATAACGGGGTACACCGAGAGGGGCCAGACCTATCCATGAATCTGTCCGAGGGAAATACATTTCTATGCTGCAAGAGAGAGACAGATATGACCGGTTTGTCAGTTTGTTTTTAAACACAGTCAGAACAGAAATAAGGCATAGATAATACAGAATTTGAAAGTTCAATAATGCTTAAAATTATCACCTAGACATGATTACCTTTCTAATGTTGCAAACAATCCAGCCTTGCCTCCTACTGCAAGCAGCACCTTCGGGGCACACCTGGGCCGTGCCGACAACACAGTCTGATAGGAGAGCCGATGCTCAGGCATAAAATGATATTTGAGGGCCTCATTGAGCAGGTGCTTGCATGCGTGGTCATCTCGTATGAGGTGGTTGGCTTCATATAGGCGAGTGAGAAATTTAACGCTTAGGAGTGGAAGACGAACACAGTGCAACAGCTGAGCCAGATGCTGCTGTCTCTCAGTTACATCATATTTGATCCACGATTCCAGGGCGTAAAATACAGTCTCCTCTGTGACGACCTTAAGGCAGTCATTGGACACAATTTCATCCAACTCAGCCCTTGTCAGTTCAAAAAACTCCTCTGTTAGACAAACTTCCTCAAAGTTCTCACAGATGAATTTAGTTGCAGCCAGGCACAGGTCATGACAGCCATATGTCTCTGCAAAGCGGGAGATGCCTATACAGTTTCCAGCATCCAGCTGGCTCTCTAAGAAGGAGCAGCACTCCTTAAGTACTAGCTTAACCTGGAGTAAGTCGGCAGCCGGTAGCAGAGATTCCACTGTTTCCTGGGAGATAAACACTGTGCCAGTGTATGCATACTCAACAATGGCCTACAAGAAAAAGAGCAAAAGTGTCACATTAACAAAAACTATGGTACAGGTTAGAAGTTAATAAGTGCTGTTTAATAGGTGTCTGCTGGCTCCAAGCATACCTGCAAGGCAGTCTCATCGATGCACTGGAATTCCACCTCGGAGGTCTCCTTTTCTGACAGGTTACCCGTGAACATGGCCTTAAAGTAAGGGCTGATGCTGGCCAGCACTACTTTGTGGGCATGGATCTTGGCATCACCCACACGCAGGACAATGTCACATAGTTCGTGATCCTGCCGCAAGAGCTGGAGGCCTTGCAGCAGCTGTTCTGAGTGAGGCCGTTTCAGACTGGCAAACATATATGACTGGTCCTGCTGTTCCATCTGAGAGCAGGAATCCACATATCAGTGCATTGTTGACATTTTGTAAAAGGCTATTGATGCAGTGAAATTTTATGAATAACTATGTGACCAACAGCCTAATGGAAATCCTGTAAATTAAAAATTTGTCAACTTGTCCCTGGACTACAAGCCTGAAAAGTCAACTAGACACAAGGCTGTCCTGTGCAACATCATGTAATTGCAGCATACATTAAGGAAACATTCCTGAGTAGTAGCAATGTCATGAGAACAGGTACTTTGGTAACAAGTCAATAAAAGAATTCTGAAAATGTGACGGTACTCGTTTTGAGGTACCAGGGGATGCAATTATTCAGCTAAATGCTGGAGAAGACCGATCAGCACAGAAAAACACAGCCCCTCATTTTCGTGCACGGTGCTCACTGACGGCTGGACAGCAGTCAATCTCTGGCTTTACTGTACAACTACAGCAATGGCTTTTAACGACTTCGCCTGGAGCCATAGACAGTTATAGAAAGCCTGGAGCTCCCAAACAGAAAGTAACGTCTGTTTCTCTCTGCCGTTGTCCGTCTCAGCCTAGCGTTAGCTTCGATAGCTAGCCCCCCTCTCAAATACACGATTTAAAGGCTATTTATATGATATGATTTTTACCGTGGTATTGAATTGGGTATCAAGAATCATGAAATTGTATTGGTATCGATGATTACACATGGAATTTCTGGTACCTTGCCATCAGTGGTTGTTTTTTTTTTTTTTTTTTTTTACAATGTTTGACTTTTTAAATAAAAAGTAATGGTATCGTACCTACAGTTAGCATTTTGGTAGTCTCGCTTTGCCAGACCTTCCTCCACCACGGCGCTGAGATTTTTTGGTATCGTGACATCCCCACTTGGTAGTATCTTTCATTCAGGGATGTTGTGTAGTAATACATTAGTTATTCCGACCGTCTCTGTTAGAGGTTTACTGTGAGGATGTTCTTAATCTAGCTAGTGCTAATGCTACTTAAGTCAACCAGCCGTACTGGCTAGTAAGCATACCATGCTTCAACCCAAGCCAACTGCATACATGCTGTGGTGCATAATAATAATAAAAATAAAAAAATAATAATAATAATAATAATAAATAATAATGGTTAGTTTTGTTTACGGAGGCCTTGGCTTAATTTTTGAACGGAGGACATGGCCAGATCAAAACTCGCTAGATGACATTACCCCATAGCTAGCTTCACAGCAGCAAACCGCTAGCTAGTGTGTTAGCTTACACACTGTAAAGTCCACTAACAGCTTAGATTAGCAGAAATAAATTTCCCCGGATATGATATGTATATTAACATTAACATCTATGTCACTAACGTCTCGTCAACAAGGCTCGCCTCCAGCAAATACTCAGTGCCAATTTGTTTCATTGCAGTGCAGTCGGCGCAGGTTAGCTGCTAAAAATAAACACGGTTAGCTAACGTTAGCTGCATCATTGATTGATATACAGTAACATGGCTGACAGATACAAAACGTGACGTTATAGCTAACTGTCAAATAAAATTAGTATATCGTAAAATCAAGAAAGACAAACCTGTAACATATAACGTTAGTCCGTCTGGTGCGCCGCTGTGATAACCGATTTTGCAGTGGCGACGATTGGGAAACCCGGGCGGCTTTCAAGAAAACAACCTACTGCCAACCTAACCACAAAGCTATAGATGAGCTCTTATAATAACGAGCTATCGTAGCAGCACACCCACTTCCGTTGTTTTTTTCAAAATAAAACGAGATTCAAAGCTATTTCTAAGGAAGAGATGATAGCAAGCGACAAGCCGATAAAATGTGTACAACCATACTGTATATTATTGGTTAATATTAACGGTCTATGGTTACAACGATAGTGAACTGCATGTACTTATTTTGCAGAAAATAGAAACACTATTCTACAGACATTTTTATCAACACGCACGCACAATGCATGTGTGTTTATTTCATCACCCATTTTCCGTAAAAAAAGATTCTAAAAAATGTTATAATTTTATAGTAAAGTTTTTCCGTTAACAACTTAACTTCAGTAAACGTTTTAGCAGCATATTTTTATGACATTCTTTTTGATAGATAGAGATTAGGATAGATAGGGTTAGGTAGGTAGGTAGTTAGGATTTTTCTACCCTAAGAATTTGGTATTCTGTGTGTGTGTGTGTGTGTGTGTGTGTGTGTTTGTGTGTGTTGTAGAGGTATTGTTTATAAAGTGGCATGCGCAGTACATAATGTACAAATGTTCTTAAGTACAGTACTGATAAATATACAGTACTATTTTCATTGTTCCTTTAATTTTTAAAAGTATTTTAGCATAAATAACTATTCTACAGTAAATGTGAACCCAATTTGCACCCCAGAGCATGGGTGCCATAGATGGCATTTTGAAAATCGTTATTCTAAGGCAGTGTCCATTTTTCTAATAATAAAACCGTGGATATGGGTGGCTAATATACTATATTTCTCAAATATAGGGTATTTATATAATATAAACTAACCTACGCCGACTGCAGTGCAATGAAACAAATTAGCACTGTGTATTTGCTGGAGGCGAACCTTGGTGACGAGACGTTGGTGGCATAGATGTTGATGTTATACATATGATATCCGGGGAAATTTGTTACTGCAAAATTTAAGCTATAGTGGGCTTTACTCTAATACCTCGCTACTATATAAGTAGCCTATATTTGAGTAAATGTATACTTTTCTTCATGAATATACCAATAGCACAAATAACAAAGCAAACACAAACATTAATTTTAAGTGATATTTATAAAAACTGTAAGTAAACAAATTGACATGTGCACAGATAGACATGAACGATATGTATGTACGTCGTTTAAGTCCTGCTGTATCTTAATTTTTCAACTCGGTTTGACTTTTCACATAGACAGTTAAAGAAATCGCTGCAGCTCTGTGGTGATGATCCTGCCTGGAGAAGCCTGGAACTCGCGTCACCATGGAAGCGCTCAGTTTGCGACATGTATTCGCCATTTTGCTGCCTCGGTGTGTGTATGGGCTTCTCTCTAATACCTCGGTAGCTTTCAAACATTCAACACTCAACATACCAACTGGAACAACCACGGAAAACGTCTGTACTTAGAGAAGTGAAGCTGCCGCAACATGACATGGAAATTTGGACGACGTAACGTTAGATAGCCTCATAGAGCGTCACGGAAGAGGACCAGAAGGAATGCAAGGTCTATTTTTTTTTGCTGTTTTTCTAACTTTGCTAGCACAGTCAGCCAGCAATAACCACTAACACAATTAGCAGAGTAGTAAGTTAGCTTAGCACTGTTTGAGTGATGTTGCAGATAGCTATGGTTCTATGTAACCTTAGCTAACTAATGTAACGTTAGGCTGCTTAACGGTAACGGTGTAGTCAGGGATTGATTGTAACGTTGAACCCATTTAGGGCATTACTAAGTATCGTATAACGGTATCTGGCTGCGGCTGTAATCAACACACTTGTATTAATGTTGTAATAGCCTGGAATAATGTAACGTACAGCAGGAAAGCCCATCTCAACCTTTCTGCTGATAAGTAACGTTACCGTGCTTGCCAGCCACAAGTGGTTGTGTAAATTCGCTCCAATCTAACGTAGCTAGTTCAGGAAGATCGATCGTAATGTTGAGCAATAAGACTCAAGCTCAGTTACAGTTACGTGATTCTGTAACATGTTTATATGCATTATAACGAAACCTTTTGCTCCACATTTCACTCTCAGCCAACTGGAATTGATTCAGTAAGTGGCTACCCAAGTAAATCTTCTCATTTTTGCATTCACAGCTTGACAACAGGAGAGTGGTTTTCCATCACCAACCACTCAGGATGAAAGCACGATGTAAAGAGGAGGAATATTATTGTCCTCACATGATTGTATTTGCTTTTTTGGATTCTCAAATTTGACCACAACCACAAGACCATCAATAATGATACCTGGATTGATCTCCCAGGAGTTACACAAGCTGCTTCTGGACCTGACCAATTACCAAAATCGCACAAATGGGGTGGAAGAGCTCAAACACATCCTCTCAGAAGTGGACATGAAATCAGTCCCATCTGGCAGTATTGTGGAGTTCATACATTTTCTACCTCAACTTCTGGATGACAGTAATTTTAAAGTGTTGTATTGCACCTTGCAAATTTTAAACTTACTCATTCAGAAGCTAGATACAGGTGTAGACAGATATTTCAAACAGATAGTCTTAGTGGCTTTGAAGGCCCTAGGGGATACTCGCACTGTCACAAGAAATGAATACATGAATGTGTTTCGACAGCTGATGAAAACTGTTGCACCACAGCAAGTATTGGATCTTGTCATTGGAACCTTGAAACACAAGAATTCAAGGGTTCGGGAAGATGTCCTTAACATCATTATGGCAGCTATGCTCACTCATCCTAGAAAAGATTTCAACATCCCTAAGCTTTGTATTGAGGTTGCACCCTGTCTGGCAGACAGCAAAAGGAAGGTCCGCCATGCCGCCCTTGAGCTGTTTGCAGTTTTTGACTATTGCCTTGACACAGGGAAAAAGCAGCCCTTAATGAAAGCAGTGGACATGGTTGAACTCAATGAGGATGCAGACGGTCTTATGGCAGCTGTGCAGGCAAGACGAGCAAGGCACGTCCTTCCCAAACTCTCCTCAGAGGGGATAGTGGAGTATGGCTTGGTGGTCCCAAAACCAGGAAATCGGGGCTCCCTGCAGTATGGTTCTGGAGCTGATCTGGACTGGGTGATGAACGGTGGGCGCATAAGCAGTGCCAGGAGCCACAGAAGTGAACCAGACTGCGACCAATTGTATGGCTATGGCAGCTTAAGTTCCCTCACTGATGACCTTCCACTTCAAAGGAGGATTGTCAGCGCAGGTAAAGGGAAGAACAAATTACCCTGGGAGATGTCGAGCTTCTCATCCACTGAGAATGACCAGCAACGCAGTACTCTGAATGGAAAGTGCTCTGAAAAGGTGGGGTCTATCATCACTGTTGTCTTGCAATATTCTCACTTATCTCTTGTGATAATTAAGCCATCTAGTATATCATTTTACTAACTATGTTAAAATAAGACCGCGTTCAGGGATATTCTTTTATATTGTAGGTTCATTTACCCAGAGAACAGATGGAAACAGTGTTCTTTTAGTTACCATTGATTTACATTCATGTAGCAGCTATTGATTCAACAAGCAGTGTTCATCTTTTTTCCTTCTAAAAATACTCTTTGAAATCCAAATCAATTGGGGCTTAATCAGTCACCGTGCTTTTCATATTGACTTGGAAATTACAGAGCACCTCAGTGACTAGGCAGTTATGTTGATTTGCTCCCAATCAGTCAGCAAGTGCAGTCATTGCAAAGAGCATGAAAGGAGTTTTTATTTTTGTGTGCTTGCTTTTTTTCTGCCTCCCTTCACTCTTGCTTAGTTTACAGAGGAATGCTAAAGCTAAACCTGGGTAAAAATTAATCTTCAAAACTTGGGGGTGTTGTTTGTTTGCTTTCAGAATGTTACACTTCTTGTTTGAACAAGCTGATTCACACCCTAAGGCACCAGTCCAAAAAGACATCTTAGAGGTGGCACTTTCCTCAGAGAGAGAGTTTGGGAGGAAAAAACCTAAATATAGGACGATCTCTCATGATGCAGTATGGATGGTGTGCAGCAGAGAGAGACAGTTATATTATACACATCTTACTACATAGAGTTCTGATGTGTCTTCCTCAATCAACCTCTGCTTGTAAATATAATTGCTTATTGTCTAGACAGCTCATAAGGCTTGATAAGATGTGTTATTTTTTTACATTATTAGATATGAATCTGTATATTTTGGCTGGGTAACAATAGGCTTAATTGTATCCTTTAAACATAAAAAATATGGCTCTCATTATAAACAGAGAGAAATAGATAGGTAAAATTCCAGAGCACACCCGGATCACAGACACTATTTCTGGAAGAAATACAGTAGGTGACTAATTTCCCTGCACAGTGACACTGTCGCTGCAAAGATCCATGATCCAATGTCTTGAGATTAAAAATCAATTCAAGGTTAACCTACCACTTTGTTGGGTTAAAGTATGTACTGTGGAATACATACTATTACTAATATTTTATTAGCCAACAAACTGGAATGATTTGTTAAACACAATGCAGCTCTATTCCAATGATGTCCTTTAGTTGAGATGAGTGGCTTTGTTTCATAAGGTATTATTTGACCATATTTTGTTCTGGAAACTGTCATCCAGCTTAGAGCCTCCATTTGAAAAACCTTTTGTTTACAGCAGTGTCTGTTTCCCGGCAACTCTATTATCACACAGCACACTTAGTGAAGGGGGCGTTACACATAATTGGTAATATCACAGGGTCATGCTTGTAAAACATGGCTTATTTACTGCTCTGGTCTTGATAGCAATCACACCAAGTGCTCCACGATGAGTGTTGATCAGATTGTAGGCAGTGGGAACCTCAGCTAAACCTCAGCCACGCTCTTTCTCATGGCTGAGATGCATACACTGAATGCAAAAATCTGTCATAATTCGGTCTCTACGTGATTTATTCATCTTAGACTATGATTCAACAGGTTGCAGTTTGGCAGTTAAAGTGTCATGAGAACAGTAGGCGTGATGTATATTCAGTAAAGTCCGTTTACAGTGCAGAAGATCCACCTAACTGTCTCTTGTCTGAGCCGGAAAATATATGCAACACACCTTTGTTCAGGCCAGTGGATGGAATTACACTTAGACTCCTGTTTTTAAGGATTGGTTTACATTAGTTATTAGAACTTTATCGTCTATTGTTGCTGTTAATGGAAATAATTTTCTGCCTGCTAGGATTTCCTTCTCCTGTCCAGAAAGCTCAGTCCAGAGACCTACATACCCAGTTTCAGTAAGTGCCAAGACTTCCTTCTTTCAACATTAACCTTTACATTTATTCCATAAACTGTGAAATGTAAGGCAAGGCAAGGCAGCTTTACTTGTATAGCACATTTCAGCAACAGAGCAATTCAGAGTGCTTTACACAAAATCAGTTTAAAAAAAAGTTAAAAAATAAAAACAGCCGGACTCAATTTAGAGCGGCATGCCAGAAGAGGCCATTACATTCACCATCTGTTTAGTTCTCTAAACTGTAAACTGTAAGGAATCCTAACATAAAATAGAATACAATAATACATAAAATTCTAATAATTTTACCATAAGAAGTTCACTTGGACAGATACACTGTAGCACTTTCAGTAAACAGTTTCATGTGAGCATTATTTACCCCTAAATTTCACTCATGTTGTAAAATAGTAGGCTTTGTTACGTGGAATTTATACAGCGGTTGTATATCTATGGCAATAAGCTCTTACAATTGGCCGAATGTAATAGAAAATCAAGCCTAGCAAATGTGTCATGTTACTGCTGCTGTAACTGTAGCTAGGGATCGTAGGTTTATAGCAGCTTGGCCGTGCTGTCAAGTTAAAAATGACCTGCAAGCAGCTGGCTACTGCACAGTTTGGCAAAAGCTGTAAAAAGAAGTCCAGTGATGAGGATTGGACAGATTTTGCGTCAGTCAGTTTTATGAGAGGGAAGGCATTATTGCCTACTTAATTATTCTTGTTATGTTTTCAAAATGGGTTTTTGTTTCTCACCTCAGCAACCCTGTCAGTTTTATAGTGTGAATGGCAAAATATACCTTCCATCTAGGTTCTGCACAGGCTCAGAAGCCACAATCCTCCAGAAGGAAGGAGTCCCCTGCCCGCCTCAGAAGAAGTGGAAGCCTCAACTTGGAGCCAGACATCTTTAAAACAACCAATTTCTCTGACCCAGATGTTGGTAAGAAGTCATTACCATAAGTCCAACCCTTTAAAGTTTTTTGGAAAAAAAAATCAGGATATACAAATACTTGAGGCCTTTAAACAGACACTTTTCATGTCATGAAGCATATTGTTACCATCTTGTTACTTTTTATCTGCTCAGTATTTCACGGTTCCTGACATGTAAATACTCTCACAGTGGCACCCAAGGGACGCATGCTTTCAAGGAACCCCAGTGTTGAGCGCACGTTCTCCCTGCCCTCGAACCCCACCACATCCGGATCCTTCCTACTGCCCTCCTACCCACTGGCTACACTCCCAGGAGGCATGCTTACACCAACTTTGTCCCGCCGTCATGCAGACTCCTCCCTCTCTATGTCCAACACATGGCCCAACAAGAGAGAGAACACCCCTCACCAGCAAGACACGAGCCCCTGGAGAGACACAACAGGCACAGCAAAAGGTAATTTAGTAAAAAGTTGACATGTGAGCTGTCAGCTGAATAGAAACATGTTGTGGCCTCTTTATATCATCTGTTTTTATCCTCCCTGTTCTACCTCTTTTAGGAGGCCATCTCTCAAGCAAATCCTCTCCTCTGCCTCTTCGCGCCTCCCTCGTGAGTTCTTCTTCCACTTCGTCATTCCGCCGGGCTCTGACTAGCACCAGGACAACCCTATCTATCTCGCCAGTTGTCCCAACAACAGAGGAGGTCCAGTCCCATAATGGCCAGAAGTCCAATGCTTCAGGGAGCCCTCAGAATCAGCAATTGGAAAGGGACCTTCATCTGAACACTGCTGGCATTAATGTGGCACAAGATCCTCAGGAGGATGATACTCTAGACATGCAGGAGGTCAGCGAAACACTCATTACACACTTTAAAAAACACACGGTCTGCTAGTCAAGGCTGTAGAGTTTTGGCTTCCGTAAATAATATGCTCTCCATGCTCATGTGTGCCAATTTGTGTGTTGTTCACAGATGCTGAACTCCTTGCGCTCATTGCGCAACAGTGCTGCCAAGAAGAGGGCTAAAGTAAACATTAGCAGTTCAGATCCAGACAGCCCTGACTCAGCTGTGAGGTTAGACCTGGGTTTGGACTCACCATCACACACCTCTCCAATGCTTACCACCTCAGCCAGTGAGAGTGGTCTTTCCAGTCTGAGCTCAGTCGCCAACTCCAGCTTCAATGGCATCAAAACCAGGTAAAGGATCTGCTTTATGCTTCATTAAGCATTTATTGCTTTTAAAGTCCCTCCACTATTGTAGATGTTGTCTGTCCTTGAGTACAATACTACTTTAAATGAAATAACTTGATACTGTGATATAAGCTTTATGCATACACCATAGGTTCCTCCTGTAGACTAAATGATCAGATTGGATCTTGGTGCATCAGCTAATTGCTTCTGCCCGCTCCTTCTCGAATGAATCCTTTTTTTGTTTTTGTTGAATTCTGATTATTGTTTTTCATTTTGTGGTTTAATTTTTGATTGTTGATTGTTCGAGATAAATAAATAGAAAAATCTAGAAAAAACTCATAACTCATATTAAGGAGAAGAGTTATTCAATTTTTTTAAAATACAAAAAAGAATTGGATTTATAAAAATATAAGCACATGTATAAAGATATTGTAACATGTTTTCAAATAATGCATTATTTTATGAGGATAACAGTATACTGGGACATTAGTCAGCTCAGCTACCTGTTGTTAATTAACTGACATTATATGAGTCACAGACATGGTGACAAGTTAGAGCAGTGATAATCTTGTAGCCATCTGGTG
The DNA here is from genome assembly GCA_026937815.1 of Etheostoma perlongum. Lineage (NCBI taxonomy): Eukaryota > Metazoa > Chordata > Actinopteri > Perciformes > Percidae > Etheostoma > Etheostoma perlongum. The sequence continues at coordinate 9,893,077 of CM049390.1, read as the reverse complement.
GTGTTTGACGTGTTGAACAGTGCTAAGCAGTTTTCCAGCATCATTTCTCACTTGTCACAACTGTCAACAGCCCAGGAAACTCTGCCTCTTCAGGAATGAAACCTCGCATTGCATCTGCAAAACTGAGGTCTTCTGTGTCTATGGACTTCAGCATCCTTCAAGGTATAAAAGGGATAATATGTTTTTTCCCAATCTGTTTTATTGTTTAGTTTATCTTATTTACGTCTCGGTCCTTTGCTTTTTTTTTCAAGGATTGTCTCAAAGAAATGAACTGTCGTCTGAGGTGGGTGTTGTTGGGCAGAGAGTCACTTACTCCAATGGAACAATCAAAACTGATGAAGAGACAACGGGACCATCCCCCCCGTCCGTCAAACCAGCCCTCCGTGAATCAGAAAGAGCTCCGAAGCCTGCCAAAGGTCTGTTAGCAGTGATATCAAACAAAACAGAGCTTTATATTGGATGTATCTGTCAATAATATATCTGTGCCCATAGTATGCTCATTTTCAGGTTCATATTGTATTTAGAGTTGTACCAGAATAGGTTTACATGTTTTCATTTTCAAAAACCCGTATCTCCCAAGTTTCTATGCGTGTGGAAGCACCAGACAAAAATAACACCCCAAATCCCATTTCATAATATGGGCACTTTTAATAAAAAAATTAATCAGTCAGTATTCAACTCCTTTGATTCTTAGGATCTCAAAGCCACACCAGCAGGAACTCACCAGCCACGGATGTGCCTCAAGGAATTGTTGGAAGAGGTCAGTCTTTGCAGAGCTTGACTTGGGCCGACAAGTCTTCATTCATTTGTCCAGTATTCTGTTTTGTTGCCAAGATGTTCTAGCTGAGTGCGATTTTACAACAGATTGAAAGGCAAGTGACATGCTTCCCAAAGCTTTGCCTGAGTCACGTACAGTATAAAGTTTTCAGTGGGCAAAGTTTTCCCATAATCCTCATACTCAATTCCACATACAACCACAGTCACAATTCTAAATTAAAAAATGTCTCATCACTGTTTTTTTTGTTGCATTTGAGAATGTTTAATGTCCACCTGTATGATAATCTATTTCAGTTATCTGCAAACATCCCTCTTGTGCTTTGTCTTAGGCATGTTTGGCACTGCAGTGTTCTCCAGCCATCCAGGAGTCGCCTCGTCACTTGAGCAGGGTGGTTCTGTGGCCAAACCCCCCACTGATGACTCAGCAGGCATCTACAGCCATGCTGCCAGTCCCCTAGACAGTGATGACAGCCCACATCCAGATGAGGTTAAGGTAAGTCACACTTTGCCCTGTGGTTCATTATATTACTCCATACACAGTTTCCACTTACCAAAGTCCCACCTGGTGTGTTTTCTACCAATGCATGTGCAGGCAAGGGTGAAGAATGCAAGGTTTAGCCGGGATAAGATGCGGCTGCAGGGTCTGGATCAGCAAGAGGGACAGCTCAGTCAAGCAGACCACACGCGAGACAAAATTCGCCACAGAGTCAGACAGATGCTGTCGGACTCACCCACAGAGGAGAACAGAGTATTAATCATCCAAGGCAAGAGAAAGATTTGGAACTGATTTTATTCTGTCTTTATTATTATTAAATGTATATTTCTTCATAATGTGGGGTTTAAGTCAGAGTTTAAATTAGTTAAACTTGTTCCGATTATTAAAAAAAAGAAAATACCGAACACATAATAAGGGATGTATGTTTAACTCACTTTTTTTGCTATTTTGCACTTGTATGTATGTACTTTATTGTTTCCTCATGCTCTTTAAATAAATAAGATCATCCAAATATGCAGCTCCTGATGTTCACACCAAGAGAATTATTTTTTTTCCTCCTGTAGATCTGCATCTGAATGGCAGCACACTTACTTCCACCAGAGCAGACCTTCTCACTGATGAGTCCCCTATCAGCCCCACCAGTCCTGTCAGCCCACCAGGACCCCAAAGCCCCATCAAGTGCTTCACTCCGCCCCACCAGCCAAGCCCCCCCCACAGTTCCCCCCAACCCCAAAAACCTTGCCCGCCTTAGGAGGGCCCCTAGCCTTAACAGAACCCGACCATCGCTGTCCCACAGCTCAGGTCAGTGGATCTAAAAACCAACAACTTCATCTACCTGCTGCACCAAATGTCAAGCTCAATCATTTGTTTTTTTAAACCAGCAATAAATGTCACAGTGTATGTTTATTATGTTGCCATGTATCATCTCTCAGTTGACACTGACTGGCTTACAATTTAGACCAGAGCTTCAAAAGGTCTTTGTTCATAGAAAATGGTAGAACATTAATTAGTCTGCCAGAGCCATCATAACATGAGGGAATAAGATGTTTTCTTTGGATAATGTGCAACAATGCTTTGTTTTGACAACCTATTGTTAATGCACCGCCGCCCACACACTGGTTGTTTTCAGACTAATTGAGGTGTGTGTGTTTGTGTGTGTGTTTGTGTTTGTGTGTGTGTGTGTGTGTGTGTGTGTGTGTGACGGGCCATTTAGATGAGCTGTCCCCTGGTACCACCGGTCACAAGAAAAAACTCTCAGAGCCTCCGGAGCTGTCTCAGTTTTCCAAGCCTGACCTGGCGCTGGCACAGAGCTTTAACCTGCTGAGCTCCGAAGACTGGTGAGAAAACTTGGATGTTAGAGTATCTCAGCTGCACTGTTTCGGAGGAGACTAGTTCTGATCCATCATCCTGATAACTCAAATCCAGGGGGCCAGAGATTTATAGAATAGCATGAAAAATCCATTTGATAGTTTTTATTAGCTCACAAATTACATGAATGGAAAGAAAAAATTAAATTAAAAACATTGTGGGGTAAGAAAAACCTTAGCTTTACAATTACTGTAATGAAAACCTTTTGTAAAGAAGCAGCCACTAAACGGTCTTTAAATTTTGTCAAAAGAATCTACAACAAATGTCTCGGAACTCTTGTTTTTTTTACTTCAGGGAGAAGAAGATCGAGGGTCTGACGATCCTGCGCAGTCTGGCTCACTACCACTCAGACACACTCCAGGCCAGGCTTCATGATGTCTGCCTGGCCCTCATTCAAGAGGTAGTGTAACCTGTTGTATAATACTCCCACATCAATTTACTTTTTCATTTAGTCTCTTTACTCCATCTGAACTTGAACTGCTTTGCTCCTCATATATATATATATTGCAATCTGATTTAGCAGATAATTTCTCAGTGTCTTAGTAATTAGCAGTTTACATATTGTCAGCCTTGACTGACTTACTGCAAGGAATGCTCAAATGACCCATTTTCCCCAGTATTAATAATGTCCATCACATTCAGGTAAAGAACCTGCGGTCAAGTGTCTCCAGGGTTGCCGTATGTACGCTGGGCGACCTGTTCACCCACCTGCAGAAGGCAATGGACCAGGAGCTGGATGGGACAGTTAAAGCTTTACTGCTGAAGGCCGCGGAGAGTAACGCCTTCATTAGGCAGGATGTGGATGCAGCACTGGGATGCATGGTGCAGCATTGCACACCAACTCGTAGCATCAATGCTTTACTCTCTGGGGGACTCAGGTCAGTATGTATCTCTACATACAAACACAGCAAGGTGCTGTTTCACCTATACAATTTTGAATTTTTGGTTGTAGCTTTGCCTTATTTATAACACCAAATCATTTTAATCTTTGATTGCTGAATTGGTTCCTCCTCTTCTGATAGTCACCTCAACGCAGTGGTAAGAAAATGCACCGCCCAAAACCTGGCTAATCTGGTCGAGAAGGTTGGTGCGGCCCGTGTTCTATCTGGAGGTAAAGATCTCACAGACAGAATCTTACCTGCAGTCACCAGACTCGCACAAGACTCCTCACAGGAACCCAGGTATGCCACTTTCTATTTGTTGCTGGATGCGTTTTGAATTTTTAAAGGTTGGTGCCATTGGGCCTCCTTCCTGTTTGTATGGCCAGATTTTGCATTGTGCACATTTTCCTGTTTTACAAAATGGAAAGAACCAGAGTGGATGGTTCTACCAGCTGATTTGCAGACAATCCTTATCATGGTTTGTAGAGAATTCTAGGCCAATAAATAAACAAATTTAAACACATAAAACACAACTAATATTGGGAACATAGAACATATCAAAACTTCCACAAGATTTGGTGTGTTTTCAACATCTCTTGTTGTGGTTGTCTATTGGATTGAATGTATGTAATATTTCGTTGCCCCTTTTAGGTATTTAGGAATAGAAAGAAAATTAGAAAAAAAAAATTCTATATAATGCAGTTTAATACAACCCAATATTGCAACATATAAAATACACCTGCATTCTGGTTGATGCATGCATTACTATTGCTGAGATAGAAATCTAAAAACATTGAAGGAAAACAGCTAGCTTTTCCTGCTTACAGTCATTTATGGACATGACACCTTCCAGGCCAAAGATCATATCACTGCAGAGAAGCCAGAATTTACACAAGACAGAGACAGTTGATATCTGCACTTAGTGTCTGAGTTCTCATTATCATAGTGGTTCAACACACAGATACTATGGGCGTCAAATGCTGCTGTCCCTGTCATCCCACCCTGACTTTGACAAGATCCTGGAGAAATATATTCCCACCAAAGACCTGCCGACTGTCAGAGAAACTGTCTTCATTCTCAAGACAAAGGTACGTTTTTTTCTGTTTGTGGTTTTATTCATATTGCTTTTGCTAAAGGTCACACCGTCATTTTACCTGGAGATTTTTATTTTAGGCTCTTGGTGAGACGTCCCAAGACACCCAGTCAGCCAGGGGTAGACGCTCCCTTCCAGGCAGTGGTACAGTCCGGGCCTCATCTCTCACCAGAGAACCACTCAACCAAACCAACAGGTGGGTGTAAATATCAAACATGAAATTGAGCCTTTTGAGCAGAGGTGTAGCTAAACACAAACTGTATAATAAATATAGAAAGTATTCATACTTAATCACAGGTTTAAACCATTTGATGTATTTTGCATCATCTACAGGGAGTCTAATAGCCATAGCCACAGCTATAGATCTCAGACACAGAGTATTGCAGACAAGACAGAATACATCCAGCATATCTCAGGTCTTCTGAGTTCAAAGGACTTCAGAGAGAGGATCAAGGGAATTGACCAGCTAGAAGCTGACTGCCAGCACAACCCCAGCATGGTCATCAATAATATATTCCCGGTTAGTACTAGCTTTTCTTTTCTCTAAATCCTATCATATTTGTTTGTCACATGCTTGGTCATGGTTCACAATAACCTAATGCTGTTGCATCAATAAAACATCACTAAAATGTCTGTCTTTCACCCCTTGTTCTTCGCCCTCTGGGTTCCCGTCTTTCAGGTGTTTGATGCCTTCAAGGCCAGGCTGCAAGAGTCCAACAGTAAAGTCAACCTGTATGCTCTTGAGTCTCTTCAGAAAATCATCCTCTTGTTGAAGGACAACCTGTCCCAAGTAGTCAATCTCCTAGTCCCAGCAATCGTGGACAATCACCTCAACTCCAAGAACAACGCCATCTACTCTGCTGCTATCGGAGCAATCAATGCACTTATCTTAAATCTTGGTACTCATTTTGAGCATTCAATTATTTCTGGTAGAGGTTAAATTGGAGTCAGTGAAGCAGTCAAAAAACAGCTCAGTCTAATGGGAGAATTGTCTTCATTTGACTTTGTGATTTTCTTTGTTTCAATGACAGATAACATACTTCTTCTTCAGCCTTTCTGCACCAAGGCTCAGTTTTTAAATGGCAAAGCAAAGGTGGATCTTATTGAAAAGGTTGCAGGTATGTTGGTAGTAAATCTGACCACTGTTTCAGCTTGGCTCTCAGATTGGTGCGTAAGTCTGACCACTGCTTTCTCACTACTTTTTCCAGATCTTGTGACAGAACTCTACCCTCGCAAGCCCCAGATGGTGGAGCAGAAAGTGCTTCCCTTGCTTTGGCACCTCCTGGGCACCTCTACTCACAGTGGTACCATCCATGGCCGGGGTGGCAGCGTGAGGGGTGCTACTGCCAACCTGTGCCAAGCCCTATACGTCCAGATGGGGCCCAATCTGACTGAGTGTGCTGCTTCCCAGTCTGCCAATGTCCATAAAGGTTTAAATGAGGTCCTGAGGACCGTATCCTAAAAGATAAAACAGAATCAGAACACAACCTAATGTTGGAAGAGAAGAACATTAACACAGACCTTACTTGAAGACAGAGATGTTCTACATTTCTTACAGTGCCTGCACTTTTATATCAATAAAGAGAAAGTCCTTTAAAAAGTAGGAGCTCTTAATCTTATCTCAGTGAGATTTCCTCTGGTACAGAAGCATGGACAATTGTAACATACTGACATCAGGTCTTACACATACTCAACCTGCTCTCTTTGCACTTTGAAAAGGTAGCTCATTATCATGATAGACTTAATGAGTTTTACATTTGATCAGCCTATGGTTGTCATTGCTTTTTTCCCATAGTCTAAACATGTACTGTAGACAAATCAGAGACACTATTGCAGAATGTAAGACTGAAATGCACAAAAAAGACAGGGAAGAAGACAGGGACCTGAAAAGTCTATATTTTTGCTTTTTCATCAAAATATGTGATATTTTCAAGACGTCTTAAATAGTTGATCTAATGTGAATTGAGATTAACCATAATAGTAAAAAATACTTTTGTACAGCTCAAATGTGTATTTGCACAGTATTAGCTTAATCTGTTATTGTATGCTGTATAATGGTACAGTTTATAAGTTATCTATTGTGTAATGGTTTAAAAGTCCTGTTAATGATGTGCTAAGTTGGTACCGTCTTTTTTTGCATGACCAAAACTGACTGGCAGGATCAAAATTGTTTATATTTTTGTTAAGTGTGTATATGTATATATATATATATATATAAAGTACACTGATGCCGAGATCAAGGTTTAGTTGGAACCAATTCTTCTGGATGGGGACAGTGTGAAAGGAAAAGGAGTTTGTAAAGGCCCGGATCTGATTCTGTCTCAGTATAGTGCCAGTCTTCAAGTAGCCTTTTAACGCATCTGTTGTTAAATTATATTGAAGTTGTTTGTGAACAAGAGCAAAGACAGATTGATATATAAATAAAGTGTTTTATTTCTGTAAAACCAACTTCCAGGTGCTTCATTCAAATGTTAATTGTATTGGAAAAAGGATTTTAACGGGCTTTGACCACATTTGTTAAAGGTGCTCTAAGCAATGTTGGGTGACGGCACTATTTGTTGATGTTCGAGGTATTTTCAAACAAAACGAGACTAACCTGTCCCTCTATCCTCCTCATCCCGCCCCATCCCCTCCGTACACAAACCCCCCACCCCCAAGTTCTTCTTGTCGGTTATTGGCTGCAACGCTGGAACACGGTTTGTGTGTTTCGTGGTGCAGGTTAGCACAGATTGTTTTTGTTGCAGTTTGTAGAGCCTGGGCTGTCTACAGAGTCCGCAGTGTGTTCTCGCGGATAGTGAGGACATGTTTGCTGTATGTGACAAAAAATGTTGTAACCTAACCTAAAAAAGTGTGACATCGCTTTGAGCACCTTTAAGTTAAATTGTATCCAAGAAACACACATTCTATGCCTTTTAAGTTACATAATTTACTTTAATTAATGGCTAGGGACTGAATACACACTGAACAGGTTTTATGTTGTTTTGACTGTGCCCATTTTATATGTAATGCTCTTAATGTGTAAAATAACAGAAAATTGCTGACTGAAGAAGATCTCTGATGTGGAATCAGAATTAGAAATGTAATATGTGACTTTAGAGGCTATCTGGATCATGCCTTTAGAAAAGAGGTAGGCTTAGAAAGCAGTATAAAAAAGTCTCACATTACATTTTTAATAACCAAATGCACCAATGATTTGACATGCTTTGAAGTGTCAGATTTTAAAAAACAATCACATTATCAACTTGCTTGTCAGGGATAAAATATTATGGCAAAGGTCCGGTGCCAAGTTTGGAATTAAATACAATGCGCATCAGAATCTTACCCCTAAACATTTAAACTATAAAAGTAGCTGCCACTTTTAAGTTGTACTGTACAGATTCATGCCAGCTGCATTACTCTGCAAATGTGCTGTCCAGCACAGTATCATGAGAGACAAGTGAAGGTCTTGTCGTATCAGACTCCCTGTGACCTCCATGTTACAGTAGGTGATTTTACAGCATTTCAGTAGTTAGGTTGACTAGCTTGTGCTGGGAGGGATGCTGCTACTGGGCCAGCCATCATCCACAAAAACAAATCCTAAAGGCCACCCTGATAAAGCACTGACACAATTTATCCCATTAGTGTCAACAAATACAGTAGCTGGACTGCACATTGGCAAAAACAAACCATTGTACTTGCAAGTTCATCAAACATACATTTTGTAACTTCTCACATCAAATGCAGTTATATCAAAAGATTCACCCAACTTTTACTACATCCAGTCTGCTTTCCAGTTTTAAACTTTAAAAGCAAAGCTATAAAAATGCTTATTCACAATAATAGCAAAAGTGAAAACTCCCCTTTAGAATTCTAAGCTAACCACAGTGGTGTTGTCGACAAGGGACAAACATGTTTGCTACTTAAGTATGGCTCAAATTTGCTAACAGATACACATACCTTCGGAAACGATGCAATAGACAAGGCATACTTTGAAATCAGCACAACTTTTTAAACTGTCATGAAATTGGCTTTTTGTGATGAAAATTGAAAACACAAATAGAGAACCAAAGATTACACCTGGATTTAATTATTTGTGGCCAATGATGTAACTAGTAACTGGAGCCAAGTTAGTTGATGCCAAGAACATGCTGATAACTTAGACACAACATATTCTATCTAAACCTTGTGATCAATTCTTGTGCCATGAATGAGGGCTTTATGGTTTTTAGTGTTCATTTAATGCTCTGGCTGCTGCTTTGAGTCACTATGTTCCCTCTGCTACAACGACCAAATGGAAAAATAGCTCCTACTCCTCCTCTAGATCTTTCCATTCTGTTACTAAGGCAGCTGGATCAATGCCATGGCAACCTGCTCTGGTTAGATGTTGGGAGAAGATGAGTGTTTGGTCGCCATCCTCCACACCTCGCTTTGTCAGGGACCAGATGTCTTGGGCAGGTCCTGGTTCTCAGCCAAATGGAGCTTTTGTCTGAACGTGGACACGTTAAGAATTCACACAGACGGAGTTTGAGCTGAAAACTATTTAAATCTAATGTCTGCGGCTGGAGTGCTGGGTGATTCACATAAATAAAACAGCCATTCAATTAGGAAAGGATACATTGAGGTGCTGAGCTCCTCCAGCTGTAGGAACAAATGAACAAAAGGGTGAGAGGTGAATTGAAAATAGAACATGACATTGTAGTACAGGGTACTTATAACGTATAATATTACATAACAGCTGGTATAAGTCGGTCACTATTTGAATTAAACTCCAATCATCTGACTACCTTGTTTACAAAAGCAAACTAGTCAACTTCCCTTCTTATCCACACAAAGTCACTTCACAGCCCATCTGCTCTGAGACACAATTACCCACCGCTGCTTCAGCTAGCAAGTATTCCTGGCAGCAGTATCTGTAACATGAGCTCAAGGCTTTTTTTCTCACCTTCTTCACACATAGCACTGCAACTTCCCCTGAGTGAGAATAACCAGCCACAGGTGTCGGTAACTAGGAGCCGCACCACATGCTAACAATAGAAACTCAAAGCATTCTTGGAATGATCATCGCTGTTTGTGCTGGATAATATTTAACATTTAAATACTACTATATGACTAATCTCATCTTAGACAGGCATATCTGCTTCATTAGAAGGCTCACAGCTAAATACACGTATAGTATACATATACTGTGTCTCTGGCTTCACTCATTTACACTGCATACATGTGAGAAATGCCTTACTGTCTTGATCCTTGGGGCACTTGGAAAGAACAAACATGAAAGCCCTTTGCAGTGTTTCACTATTCCCCTGATGAAATATTCCTTTAATAGAAATAGACACGTTGTGGGCAGTCAATAACTAAACTGGAGTGCTCCCATGACCTAATCATTTGATTCTCTCCTTGTTTTATATTGTATTGGTTTAAAGGGTAAATAAATAGTTTGACTTCGGCGATAGTTGTAAAGTCTCAACTGTAAAATTCCCTGATGTTCATTAATGGCTGACCATTCATCAAAGTGCATTAAGAAATTGGACCTAGAGAGTTTAACAAAAGAGGTTTGCTGATTAATCCAAAAAAAAAAAAAAAAAAAATCAACCTAATGGAGGGTTTTATTGTTATTGTTACTTAAAATGTCTGCATAAGTACTTAACTCCCACAGTGTATCCAACTAAACTAGAGGGCAGTTTTGGCAAGCAAAAGGTGAAATGTAAAAAAAAAAAACAATGTAATATTTTTTTTTTTTATGGGGCATTTTTAGGGCTTTATTTAACAGGACAGCTGAAGACATAGGGGAGAGAGACGCATTAAAGGGCAGCAGGTTGGAGCCGAACCCGCGGCCGCAGCACAGAGGAGCTAACTTCTACACATTGGCTCATCCATCTCTTTTTACTGAAGAAACAACACGGATGAGCATGACCTTTTGCTGCTGTGGTTGGTGCTTACGTTACAGAGCAGGTGCTCCAGGTTGTGGTCAGAGGCACACTTCCTCTGGTCCTCTGATAGTTCCTCCACGTGGCTGTCGAGGCTAAAGTGCAGTCGTGCCAACTTCTCCTGCATCTCACGCACATGCTCCAGTTGCTCAAAGGAGCACACCTTACCTAGAAAACAGATGAGTTGAACCAGAAAGGTGTAACTTTTCTAAGGGTCAAAATGTGTCATCTGATTGCAGGAGGATTACAGCAAGTCATAAATATTTCCATGGCACCAGATGTGTACAAATAGCACGGCAGCTATTAGATTTCAGTCTTCTTTATGTAACAAAGCCACTTTTCAGCTGGCTTTATTTGCAGCACGTAACACAATATTCCCTTGGAGGCCTCTCTAAATCGAGGTTATCTTACCAAAAGCCTGTAGTTTGCCTGAGTGGAAGTCGTTGAGAAGATTGAGGAGGCCTCCCTCCATCTCTCTCACATCTGAGACATCTGTGAGAAAGGAGTGCTG